>SKCR01044326.1:0-40409 GCA_019454045.1 Zanthoxylum bungeanum
TTGTGTAATAAATCGGTTTACTAACCTTGAACACTAAATTATGCAAAAGCCTATGTCGATGGTCAGACGCAAATACCCAGTTTAACCCAATTGAACCATATGTCTATGTCAACCAAATTATCTAGATTCATTAAGTTTAAGTTCCAATTATGGCTACCCCCGCCTGACAGATATATGTCTATCCTGTAAGGAAATCTATTAAAGGGTTATCTATCCTCAAGGAAGATCGTGGGCTATTAAGTCTAAGGCTGAAACCTAAAATCCCTATGTCTAGTTAATTTTAGATTTATCAGATCAATCTTATTAGTGATCAGACACAAGAAGGATTAAGCTTAAGACTTAATAAGTAAACCTTTAAATTACCAAACTATAAAATAACCCTTATAAACCGGTGATATTAGAATTCATCACAACCCCAGATAACTAACACATAACTAGGGCTAGTAAAAACTTAAAAGTAAAAGACATAAAATAAAAATGCTGAAAAGTAAAAGACATAAGTAAAAGCTGAAAAGTAAATTACTGAAAAGTAAATGACGGAAAATAAATGCTGAAATTAAATACTGAAAAGTAAATTACTGAAAAGTAAATGCTGAAAGTAAATTGCTGAAAAGTAAATTGCTGAAAATTAAATAAAGTAAAAGTACAATAAAAGAAAATGCTGAGGTAAAAGAATCCATTTTTATTACTTCTATTTTAGATATCTCCCTTAATATAATATATTAACTTTGCATGATAATTACCAACCAGCCATATAGGCGGTATCCAGATTAAGTCAAATTAATAATTAATTACCAACTGACCAATCAGGCGGTATCCAGTTTAGTCAGGGTAAAACCAATTTAAATAATTACCAACCGACCAATATGGCGCTATCCTCGTTAAGTCAGGTTTTAACTAGTTTATATATTATAATTAAGGGAGATTAATCTAAATATTACTAATAAAAGTTTTACCTTTTACCCCAGCAAAGGGGAGTTACCTCCTCATTACTGAAAAGTAAAAATTGAAAATTAAAGAAAGAAAAATTGTGCGTAAAAATAAATTGCGGAAAGTAAAAACTGAAAAGTAAAGAAAAGAAAGTGCGAAAGCGGAAATTAATTACTGAAAGCTATAAATAAACAAACAAGATACAATCTTCTTAGTATTCTTAAGGAATTCCTTAGAAGAAAGTATGAATTTTACAAATGAAATGGCTTGGTATTTATAGGCAAAATTTTGCCTCCATCAAATTATCCACCAAATCCATTATTAATTGCTCCACCAAATCCATTATTAATTGCTCCACTAATCTCTTATCATGTTTGGTGGTGATTTGATAATTTTTATTATTTATTTATTAATTTATTTTTTTGCTTTGAAAATGATTGAAAATGACTTTAATAATTACACACAACCACTTCTGGATGGTTCATCAATTTCGGGCATGAAATCTTCAGAATTCAAAATTATTTTGTCTTTCAAAGTTGTAGATCTTTGAGTCTTCTTTAATCTGGAACTTGAATCAGCTCAATCCGATATCGGAGTAAGAAGTTATGCCCAAAATACGACAGATGCACAAAACTGGAATTTCCAAAACTGCACTTCGTTAAAACGCCCTTTCAAGTTTCCAATCTCCAAAATTAATATGTCAAGTCCAATTTTTTCCCTTATTTGACCCACATTTCGTCCTAAATGATTTCATTAAGTCCCAATATTATTTTATCTGCAAAATAAACTAAAACATATCAAAACGTTCATCAAACCCGAGAACTAAACAAAATATTAAGTAAAAGGGGCGGTAAATATTGATATATTTTCCGCTTATTACAGATACGCCCTTCACAAGGATGTTTTCAAGATCTTCGTGATCAGATAATACAAGATATTGATAGGTTTTTTTATGAGAATGACATTGTTTTTAATGTTGCTAGCAGTCCATCATTTGCCAATATGGTGCGATCAATTGGAAATTTTGGCCGTGGACTAAAACCACCGACAGCATATGAGTTATCAACAACTATACTGAAAAAGGAATTAGAATATACGAAGGAAGTTGTTGATGAAGTAAAGAAAACATGGAGCCAAACAGGGGTGAGCATTATGTCGGATGGGTGGAAGGATATGAGAGGAAGACAATTGGTAAACTTCCTTGTGAACAATCCGATTTGGACTATTTTTCTTAAATCTGTGGATGTTAGTGATGTAGTGAAGGATGCGAATTTATTGTTCAACATGCTTGATGATGTTGTCGAAGAAGTAGGCGAAGACATTGTGATTCAAGTGATTACTGATAATGCATCCAATATAAGAAAGCGGGTGAACTTTTAATGGAAAAGAGGAAACGATTGTGGTGGACGCCGTGTGCGGCGCATTGTATTGATTTAATACTTGAAGATATTGGAAAGCTACCACAACATAAAAATGCTTTGTTAAAAGCAAAAAAGGTAAACTTACATATTTTATTAAATTTCTTCTTAGTTCAAATCATAAATTCGTAATTGAAGCAAAAATTCATGAAAAAACATTCATTTCAAGCAGATGATGATCCTTTGATTGATGATGAGTTGCCTTCTAATGATGAATGGGTGGCCGGAGAAAGCTTTGTAGAGAATACTTCAATTGAACAACCGAGTGGAAGTAAAGCATCTGCACAAAAAAGGAACAGAGACCAAAATAGGTTAATATTTACAATAATGCAATTTATATAATATAAATTAAAAAATAATAGACTTTATGTTATTTGTTAGGGAAAGGAAAAGCTCCACAATTAGTGGATGAAGACAATACAAGTGAAGGAGGTTCTTTGGAGGATGACACATCGGATGATGAGAGAGATTTTGACCCAAGCTCCATGCCGCTAGATACAAATGATAGCTTATTTAGGGATTAGTTATCAATAGTTTTTTGAACATATTATGAATTATGAAGAAATGAATGTATTTTGGATTTAACATGTTTTTATTATTATGATATTACTATTTTGATTATTATTCTGATGTTTTGGATCGAGGCGCCCGCCTCGAGGCGGTCCGCCTCGCGCCTCAATGGCCGGCCGCCTCGAGCCTCCGCCACGTATTTTTAAACATTGGTCTGAAGCACCTTCCTCATCAGGGTCCGCTCTACTCATCAGGGTCTGAATCAACTCATCAGGGTCTGAAGCATCATATCAGGGGCTGAGTAACAGAGGCTGATTCTGGATTTCCTTTTTGTGTTGTATTTTTACTGATTGTTCAAATTCTTGTAAGAACACAATAACCGAATATCCCCAAATTAAGTGTAATAGCGAATGCATCAGATGATGCTCAAGCAATTGGCTAATTGATTGTACTAATTATTTAACTGATTGCATCGAATCGGTTAACTGATTGGCTTCTGATCTGGCTGCGATTTTGCTCAAATAAAAAAGGAAACTTAATATTTCTATTGTCCTAAGATTACACAAAAAAATGGTGGTCGTGGGTTTATGGATGTTTTTGGCATTTTAAAATGTCCAAAATTAGCCTAATATCATTACCATGATGATCATTCAATAAATTCTGAAGATCCCTTGCTAATTTTGTACAACACATTTAACTTTGGCCATTTGTACACTTAATATAAGCCATGAAATTCACAAGTTTCAACCCTATTTCGTGCCTCTCCTTTGTGCTAAGGTTGTTCAAATCAATTGAGAGAAACTTTAACACAAAGCACACAAAACCGAAGTTTAACACAAAGCACACAAAACCGAAGCCATTTTTTAGGTTTACCATCCTTCAAATGATAGGCTATCCATTGCTTGGCTCTTGAACCATATTCGAAGGACTTGCTGCTGTGTGGACTTTATCATAGGTCACGTACTTTTGTGACTATCTAGTTGATTGTTGAAGAAGAAGCTATTAAGGCAAATCACAAAACTCCCAATTTATGATTGGAGATAGCTGAGAGGTATAATATATTTCCTTAATCTCTTTAATTATGTTTGTGATTTCTTTACTTTTATTCAAGTTTATGTTTCGCCTGGTCATGTAATGTATTTATTTCTGTGAGTATAGGGAATAGGAGAGCGATATTCGTTAACTTGAATATTTTCCTGCTCCATATCGCTCTTTAATTCCTAACAGTTCCAACATTAACTACCTAATTTAGGATAACATGCTTATCGTTTAATTTAATTAAAATAATCTTACTGAGGATAACTAATGGCACCACAATTATGCTTCCTAATAAGTGTTACGTAAGAATGAAATATAAAAGTGTGTGTTTAAATGAAGGTCACTAACTCAGGGTAGCTTGTGTTTTTTTTTTTTTTTTTTTTTTTTTGAAGATTTGTGACATTAATTTTGATCAAAAGTTTGGGACCTCAGACAACTTCCTATATCGATTGTCCACATAGCCACATTTAGGACAGATAAACTTTGGTATTTGACACGCATGGATGTTAAGTGTTACAGGCGGCTGGCTGTGTGTCAAAATTTTTATTAAAATTAGTGTCTCAAAGCTAAAAAAAAAAAAAAAAATTTTAAATGTTTAATGACTTTTGCATTTTAATTTATTATCAATAGGAGATTATTTTGATTATTTTAAAAACTCGTATAGAACCTCTCAAAATCTTGAGCCTATGCACTCATCCAAGCCCCAAGTTTCCCCTTTACACGTACAAATATGCATGCCCAAGGTTCCCGAATCAATCATGTAACAAGAGACTAAGAATTCACTACTACAAGTTATCTAATAGTAGTGGTGCTTCGCCTCAAGAATCTAATTGTCATTTCCAGTTCTGGGTAGGCGTCACTTTAGATTCTATGTGGAAAACAGTCATGGGTTGGTTAGAAATATCGAGTTTCGTAGAAGCAAATCAACAAACGATTGGTGTTCAAATAGGTTTTTTTTTTTAACCTCCTCTGCGTCAAACAGCTAGTTAAGGAAACCGACTAACTTCCTAGATTTCAACAACGAAAATTTTCAAAATTTGCATGTTTAAATAGAAATTGATAGTAGAAGGCAACGCTGGGAAACCAGTTTAAGACCCTTTTTTGTTAAATGGGTAAATATTGTTGTTTGTAAATAGGGACAAATTTATTCTCAGTTTGGCATAAATTACAAGATGGCAATTAATGGAAATTTATGAATTCGAAGCGAAACATTATCCAAAAATTATCACGAATCTCAAAATGAACAGTTTGTATGCTAAATCAGATCGAGATTCAAGATATTTTAAATAAAAGATAAAAATTCAAGATGAAAAATCAACTCAAATCCCAAACCGATTTTTATTCCGTATGATCCCAAATTTCAATAGGGATTAAATTTTCTACCATCCATGTTAACTATAAATCTCTGAATGGTTCATGCCAACCCAAGCTATTCAGTAATAAGGGTTGCAAAGACTCGAGCACCAGAAAGAAAAACAGCCCGTAAATGAGCTGGACACTAAATACTCTATGAATGAAATATCATCAAGAAGAGTTGGAAACGGCATAATATCAAATGACAATCAATGATCAGATGGAATCAAATGCCTTCTAACTTTGATTTTAATGATCAGATCATTGAAATATAAGGGGTTGAAAGCTCAGAGGTAAGGGTTATCATTTTTTTTATATTCCACCATTTGTAAAAAAACTCTAAAAAGTTTAAAGATAGAGAGAGAAAGCTTGTCGGTCTTGACGAAAAAAAACAGTCAACACCAATATCACCTGAAATCAATAGAAGGTGCATGAGAAATTTTATAACATTATCAATGGTTGAACTTCACTTATTAAACACTGTTAGCAATCAAACAAAATGAATCCCCATGGTCTTCCATACTATCAAAAGAAAAAACAAAAGGGATCAGTGATTCATGGACTAAATGAAAATGCAAACGTTAAGTTACACTATACTTGACCTTGTACTTTGATGCTTTGATTTCCATCCGGCTCCAGTCATAGACCTTTTTCTAGTCTCAAAATAAACATTGTCCATATCAGTGGCTGTTCCAAGATAGTCCTATAAGATCCTATTTTTCCCCGGTTCTCTGATCCTCTGTCACAAGACTTGGATTGCTCTCATCATCCTTGCCTAATGTCAAGGGCAGTACATGGGCCCAAACCTTGCATCCACGATTGTCCTTCTCAAAGTACTCTGCCAATCTTTAGGCATCCTTCAATCCTGATGGGTCACCTGCAAACTTTTCACGAGTGATGCCCAGATGACCTTCTCTTTCGTACAATAATTTTGACTTGCCAGTCACAAAACCAAGATATGTGGACACGGTATAAAAAAGAATCAATGTAAGCGAAAAACTATTTTCTTATATGAAATGAGAACACAAAAGATCCATTAGGACTATCATCGGTAGACATGCATCTATAAGTTTTCTCATGCTGGGAAAGGGTCTCACAACAACAATCAAGTGAAAACAATTTTTTTTCCATTTCGTGTGATTAAAACGGAATGTGTGTCCCAAAATAAATTATCTGAAACTAAACAATCACAAATAACTCAATAAATAAACACAAATAACCATAAAATAAGACACCATAATTTTCATAGAAAACTCAAATTTGGGAAAAACCATGAGACCGATATAGACTTCCACTAATGATTAATGGGATTATAACACAAGTTCTTCTCTAGATAATACTAGAGGTTCACAACATCAAGAATCTCGACAATCTTGGCTGCCAACAACAATATACATGTATAAGTGGGTATCTTAAATATCAATAAAAGAGTGTCTAAAACTGAAATCAACACCTATAGGAATATAAAGTGCGATGACAGAAACTTATCCTCCAAATATAAGAGAAAATGAAGTCAATTTCACTATCTGATCATCAAGTTGAAATTTAAAACCCTAGCCCACAAATCTGAGTCTCAACCACTGCCTCTCACTCTTTCCTTCAAGCCAAAACTCGCCAATTTCAAAATGAATTGCTTACTGCCTCACTTATGCACGTGAAATGATGAAACAAAATTACATGAACAATATCATCCAAGTCTATTAGTTTGTAATAAATGCATAACTCATAAACTTTTGTGACTTGGGCTTTTGGACCCCTAACATGAGGTGAACCCAACATCTCATAATATAATACCATGAAAATTAATTGTCACAGAGGTTCAACTTTGGAAGTAACAGGTGATAAGTCACAGAGACCCTAAAGATAAAACCCATCTCCCATAACCATTAGAAGATGAGGAAGAAATTAAACATGACTAGAATGTTTTGAAAGAAATGAGATAGAGGGTGGGAGAGAGAAACATTCATGTACCATGTAGTTGAAATTAAATATCTGTAAACATTATATTTTTACGCATAACCCGCTGATGAGTCTCTTAAAAACATCTCTGAAGAGTTTATGAAAGTTGTAAGGTTTAATGCTAGAAGAGAATGAAACCTTAAAATATCCAAAAATAATAGTCAGAGTTCTGGTCGAACATCATCTATACCATTATGTCCGGCCGGATATACCAATGTCTGGCCGGATATGGGTCGGGTTTTCAATTTTACAGAAGGATTGATCTCTTTTCTTCTTAGCCAATTTCCATAAAATCTCATTTTCCTCCTTAACTAATTTCTGTAACAGGTGAGATCTTTTTCTTATTAACCAAACTTTACACACTATAAAAAGGGGATTAAAACACATAGAAAGGGGATTCGAATTTTTTCAGAACGTTCAAAAAATAGAGAAAGCACATTAACCCTAAACTTCCCTCTCTAACAAGATGTTGCAACCAAATCAAACCTTCAGAAGTATTCTCGGAGCCGAGTTACACTTAAAGGTACGAACTGAGTGTTGGGTTTCTAGGTTTAGTCCCAAGATCAAGATAAGCATAAAATGATGAATGAATAACAAACAAGAGTGGCGGAAACACACTTACATTGATCGGTTTATGGATGCGTCAAACAATAAAATTTTTCTCCAAAAAGCTCCAAGGATTCGGCTAAGATATGCTCTAAGAAATTGATGTCCAAGCTCCAAGCTTTTGTGGATTCCAAGCTCTTGAATAAGTTTCCCTAACACCTTGATATGATCCTTGATGAGTGCTAGCTATTTGAGAATTTTTGCAACAAAAATCCTTCTATTTCTTCTTGCTATTTTCGGTGAAAGAAAGAAGAAAATGGGAGAGGGAAAAGCTTACTGGTTTCGGCCAAAGAGAGAGAGTGAAGACTTGTTAAATTTTGATTTCCAAAATCAAAGAATGATATACCAAAAGTGTAGTTAGTATATGTCACTCAAAGTCTTTCAAATGGAGTGTAAAACAAGCCAACAACAACTCCACCAAAACCCATCACAATAAAGCTACTTTAAAGTGACAAGTGATGTGACACTTGATGTGACATGTGGGCCCCACTCGATTTCGAATGCGAGTGGGCCCGTAAACACTCCCAGGCTCGGGTTCGCTAATTCCGAATTAACGAACTTCCGTTGCGACGTAATTAAATCGAATTTAATTAAATAATTATGCCTAGTAAAATTACTATTCACGTCGCTAACGAATTAATTCTAAATTAACTCGTTTGCCCGAATTAAAATCTAATTTTAATTCCGCGTCGAAATCTAATTTCGTATAATATATCGAATATATTATTTTAACGATTAATTCCAAATTAATCTTTCTCTCTCTTCATATAGTATTTTATCCCAGATAAAATCTCTCCGCAATTAATCCCAGATTAATTAAGCTCGAATCATACGTCATCGGTGTATCTTCGGGAAGCAACCCAATATGTTGGCAGTAAATCGGGTCGTCGGACTATCCGAACACGTACGTACCTAGTACTACGTTTTTACCGATTTACGAGACAATGTTGGCTTCTAGCAAAGCGCCATGCCTACCAAATTCTCCATAAATATTCTTAATGGAATATACGATCTTTAACAGGCGTAGTATACGTAGTATTGCGTATTGCGATCCAGTATCGGATGATCACATGCAAGGCCTGGGGCTGGTACAGTGTCTGCCCCGCACGAAGCATATTTCGGATCACTAGCAACTAGTCTCTTTATAATCGGATAATCATGACCAAGTCATATTATCCCGATGGTTGCAACCCTTAGAGAACCAGTTCTGTATCTCTGCGTGACTATCATCTCCATATGACTGAAGTGATACTTCTGTCTTGACATCACACCCAATACACTACGATTCTCAATAAACTCAGAAGAGGTGTACACAGAACCTGTTAAAGTCCTGGACTACCAAAACTAAAGCGTATCGATTGTCGCAAGTACTAGCGATGCAAGTCTCAGGTTAAGACCAAATACATCTACCTTGATGCGGACTCCCATAGGCACATAGTCACACTACCAATGGGATTCCGCGGGGTCTATCCAGAGCGAAGCTGTTTTCCGTAACATCGGTAAAACACAACCTCCTATCACACTTGCATAAGTATCCAATACTTAAATATATGAGAACTATGTTGTTACGCTTCCATAACACGCACAAGTGCGATACTAGTCTATTCCGCATTATCGATGTCCAGTCTCGCTAATACTACGACTAGGGATATTTAATGATTAAATTGCGTGGATTGATACTGTCTCATATCATCTCAATCCGGAACTAATCATAAGGACTTTCATCATTCACACATTTAAGTAATCTAATTACGAAATGATAAAAGGCAATTTCCATTACTACATAGTTAATTTGTACAAAACCACAATGTTTTTACAAACAGTGACGCTATGGGTCATAACTGTCCAACACTGAGGGCCCCAAAACCTTCAACTCTATATATTTCACTATTATTTTGATACCGTATATCCTGTCGGACATCATATATGTCTGGAAGAACATCATGTATGTCCGACCCGACATATAGTTGTCATACAGAAAATCTTATCGTACGAACAGCTACATCTAGTCGTCTCTTTTCCATGTTATATAGGATGAAAACCCGAATATAAATTCCATAGCGATTCCAAATGGACATTAATATGGTATGCACTCGCGATACAACTCCACATACCATAAGAAGACAGATGCGGCCGGTCTCATAACTATTTATCATATTGTTTATGCTTTCTTTATAATTAACTGCTTATTTAATGCTTTTAATGTTTTACTCTTGATCTAACCATATTTTATGTTGTTATGACTATCATCTGGACGTTATTCCGAGTCTGTGATCTTTCTAGTTTACGTAGTAAGTCTGGCCATCCTTCATTCAAGTCCGACCAGACATATAGAGACAATATATATCTGGCCGGATCCGAGAACTATTCGGCCAAGTTTATTTTGTTCGTTATTATTGCTGTTCATTTATTACTTTTATAGATGTGTGTCTGTCATGTGCAATATAAACTATTTTGTGTGATTCTTGTATTATAAGATAAGTATATCCTCTTTTGAACCTGGATATTATACTGACATCAACAAGAGACCATTCTGAACCCAAACTAGTTTAAAGTCGGACTTCTCGAGGAGTGTAGTACGGCCTTAAATCATTCTCAGTGTCTTATACTGGGTAGCAACTCCTTTTTTCTCCGGTTAGTCCCCCGTGGGCTATCCGTACTATCTACGGGCAGCGAGCCCAACAGTATCATGGTTGTCGTTGTTATAGGCATAGCGATAAAACCCGTTTCGTTCCTACAGATGGCGACTCCACTAGGAATACAAAATCGACCTTGAAAAATACATTGTAGTATCCAGGGCAAGACCGAGGTGAATCATGTCTTCATTCTTTTTGCATACCATTCAAACTTGATGGCATTGCATATCGTGAAATCGCTTTCACTCAAGACGCTAGATCGTTATGTGATGATGCTCATCACTCATTGGCACGTACCCTTGAGGTATAAATGATAAGGCGGTTGTGGGACCCCTAGGATCGGATGGGGGCCCCACGCAGCGGAAATGAGTTTAACCTATGGATATCAAGTATGTGTGTATTTTTAAATAATTTAGTGAAATACTATATTCCATTATGAGTACATAGGGAAAAATCGGGGCTGAATCGGAGTCAGGGAGCTCAAAAATGGAAGAAAATAAGTTTCACTGCGTGCTTGAATGACACGCCCGCTGCAATGTGCGTGCACGCACTGTGCGCTAAATGCGCACAATTTGTTTTCTTGAATTTCCTTCAGCTCTCTTTCTAGAGAGCTGATGGAAATTGGGTTTTTAACCTAAAATACTTTCAACTTTCCCTAAACACTTCCAAACACTCAAAATTTATTTTTTTAACATCAACACATATTATAGGACAAAATCATATTTTCAAATATCAAATATTTTACAAAAACATAAAGTTACTCTAAATACGCACATGTATAAATTTTGAATCCAAAACAAAAACCAAATTAGAATCACACAATAAAGTGACTCATGAAAAATTTTTAGGTCACTCAAAGGTAGTCAAATGATTCTAGAATGGTAGCCATAACTCCAAGCTTTCATCTAGAGTTCCAAACTCTAATTTTATGTTCCATGTCCAACATGAACATATTTGACCCAATTACAAGTATATTATGTTTATGCTTCCAAAACATCCATACACAAATTTATTAGCCTAATTTCAACTTCAAGCTATATTATTATGCATCAAATACAAAAAATAGCTTATTAGAGAATATCAAACTTACCTAGTAAGCTTGAACCAAATATCTAATCTTATCCTCCTTGTTTAAAAAAGTATAGAACTTTCAAAGCTTCTCTAAACACTTCATTAGGCTAATTTTTTCTTATGTTTTGCCTTAATGCTTGCTTATTTAAAAACTTGCTCAAGCTTCCCTTTTATAGTGAAGCTTATATAATTTTTAATTAATAAAAGTTTTAATCAACTTCTAAGTGAGTTTAATCCAATTTTTCTAAATATGCATAATTAGGTGTGACTAATCACATTTGTCTACTCCTTTGATTGAATTCAATTAAATCTAGACAAAGTTTAACCAATTGATTAGTTCATTATCTACAACTTTGATTTAATCCAATTAAATCTAGACAAAGTTTAACCAATTGATTAGTTCATTGTCTACCACTTTGATTTAATCTAATTATATAAAGCCAAATACACCTATTATTATATATTTTATAATTACCAAAATATCCTCCAATAGTAGAGATATTATGAAATTACAATAATACTTAATTATTTTAATTGATAATTATAATATCAAATATTATTTATTATCTAATATTATCGGCTACCCAAGTGCTCAACAAGTACACTTAATATTGTGGGACTCTCTAAGTCCAGACACGTTCGTCATAGAAGCCTAGCTCATATGTACGTAATTCGACCACCTCCGAATTCCCGAAGAACACAAATGACCTTTCTGAACTATAAAATTCGAGGTTATCACATATGTTTAACAATCACTTTGTTGTAGGCAATCCGAGTTGTGCTTAGGAAACATAGATTACACTGTCAAGTTTCCAAGGCACACATCTCATATTTTCGACATGTCCACGATTCTTTACAACTAATTAGAACACCATTTCGGATATATGTGATCCACCATAGATGATCAGCTTTGGGCAAAGTGTTAAGAATCGTGACTTACTCACATGGATACCTAAACCCCTTATGGTACACATATGGGCCGATGAATTCTATCTTGCTCCACACTTGATTATTCAGTGCATCGGTCCACACCCAACGAACATCTAGAGGCCGGAGCATGAAAGGTTTATGACATACATGACATCAAAATATGGAGGATCTCACACAAAATCATTGTTATTCTATAGTCAAAGGGTTACATATGCTACTTGACTCGAGAAGATTCTTATTTACGGTGGTGTGTACTTCCAACTATTAGGAATCACCTATGAGTCATTCAGTAATTGATCCTACCAATACCCACATGTCTATACGAGCTTCAATTGCTCGTGGTACATCGAGTTAAACCATTAGAACTACGATTCTAATATATGACATGTGCTAGCCTTATGGGTTATAGGAATTCGACCGTATTCCAAAACCAACGAATATGGATTTTTACTTTAATAATTTATAATAGTAATATTATCTCAATGTCGGACCACACAGTCTCCAGTATTACTACATGACTATTCTAAAGTCGATGTCATTCTCAGTATATTTATATATCAATCTAATATGCAATATGACATAAATTACCATTAATAGGGTTGAAATTAAAATGTAATTATTTTATTAATAAATAATAAATTATAATGTATAATAAATTATTCGGATTGGCGCTCCACGCATCAAATCCAACAGTGAAAAGGTGCATCCATTGGTCGTTCGAACCCTTGGGTGGGGACACCTAGTTATGGACAACCATTTGCCAATGGGAACCTAAGTCTGGCCCTAGATAAGCCCACGTATGAGCCTATAGTTGTTTTCTCTTAGGAATAAACCTACATATTGCTTGTGTTTGGGCCCAAACGTTTGAAGTGGATTGACCCTCTTACCATGGGACGTAAACCTATTGGGCCTTTTCAACTGGGGCAAGTTTGCGTTCCAAGATAATTGAGCCAACTACTTCAAAACATCCATAGGCTAACTTGTAATTTAGTTAAGGTTCAAATGTGCTAAAGTAAAAGACGCACCTCGTCTTGGCCCATTTGGATGTTTCTAAATATTTCATGGCCCATCCCTAAATATCCATGATTATAGAGGTTTCGATCGTCATTTTTAGACAATGGAACGATCCTCATATTAGGCTTAGACATTTTATAAATAGGCGGCCATTGTCTTATAACGATGGAATAAACTCAAAGTAGCCAAGGTTTACCTTTTAACGTTGGAGAGAACGAGTTTGCTTACCCCCAATTGGTGCACAAACTAAGTCAAACCTAGGGCAGACATTGATTTACCACATGTGTGGGAGAGATAAAGTTGGGAGGATGTATGCTTCGTGAACAAGCCCTGCATGTTGGACAGTTATGGCCCATAGCATCACTATTTGTACAGATCATGGTGTTGATGTACAAATTAACTATGTGACAAAGGAAATTGCTCTTTTATCATTTGTGATTAGATCACCAAGATATATAAATGATAAAAGGTCCATATGATTAGTTCCGGATTGAGATGATATGAGACAGTATCAATCCATGAAGGTTTAATTATTAAATATCCCTAGTCAGAGTATTATCGAGATTGGACATCGATAATGCGGAAAAGACTAGTATTACACTTGTGCGCGTTGTGAGGGCATAACGACATAGTTCTCATATATTTGGTTATAGGATACTCATGCAAGTGTAGTAGGAGGTTGTGTTTTATCGATGGTACGGAAAACAGCTTCGCTCTGGATAGACCCCTCGGAATTCCATTGGTAGTATGACTATGTGTCTATGGAAGTCCGAATCAGGGTAGGTGTATTTGGTCTTAACCTGAGACTTGCACCGCTAATACTTGCGACAATCAATGTACTTTGGTTTTGGTCGTCCAGGGCTTTAACACGTTCGGCGTACGCTTCTTCTGGGTATATTGAGAATCGTAGTGTATTGGGTGTGATGTCGAGATGGCAGTATCACTCCAGTCATAATGGAGATGATGATCACGTAGGATACGGAATTGGTTCTCTTATATACTGTAGTAATCGGGATAAAATGACTAGGTCATATTTATCCGATTATAGAGACTAGTTACCAAAGATCCGATATGTGCTTCGTACGGGGCAGACACAATTCCAGCCCCAGCCCTAGCATGTGACATCTGATACTAGATCGAAATACGCTATACTACGTATACTACGCCTGATATAGATCGTATATTCCTGTAAGGATATTTATGGAGAATTGGGTAGGCATGGCGCTTTGCTAGAAGCCAACTTTGTCTTGTAAATCAGTAAAAACGTAGTACTAGGTACTTACGTGTTCGGATAGTCCGAAGACCGGATTTACTGCCAACATATCCGGGGATTTCATTGGTCGCTTCCCAAAGATTCACCGATGACGTATGACTCGCACTTTATTAATCTGAGATTAATTAGACGAGAGAGAAAATTAATATGGGATTAATTGCGGAGATATTTTATCTGGGATAAAATATCATTTAAAGAGAGAAAATGATTAATTTGGAATTAATCGATAAAATAATATATTCGATATATTATATGAAATTGGATTTCGACGCGAAATTAAAATTAGATTTTCATTCGGGCGAACGAGTTAATTTAGAATTAATTCGTTAGCGATGTGAATAGTGAATTTGCTAGGCATAATTATTTAATTACGTCGCAACGGAAAATTCCATAATTTGGAATTAGCGAACCCGAGCCCGGGAGTGTTTGCGGGCGCACTCGTATTACGAATTGAAGTGCGGCCCACAAGTCACATCTAGCGTCAAATCATTAGTCAATCAAGTGATGGAAGTCACATCACTTTGAGTGAAGTGATGTCTAGTCACTTTTGATGTGAATAGTTGATGGAAGTGGTTGTGGCTTTAATTGGTTTGACTTTTGGAAAGCAAAATAAAGAAAATGAATTTTTGAAATTCATTTAGTGTATTAGATACACATTTCTTCAAACAACCAACACAACTCTCTCAATTTCTTCTTCTCATCTCTCTCGGCCTCTAGGCCATTTTCTTCCTAAAACTTTCTGATTTCACCGTGAGTTGAATGAGAAGGAAAGGAAATTTTACGGCAAAATTTCCGGAGTGCTAGCACGCTTTAGGAGTCTTGCGAAGGTGATAGGGAACCGCACCCATGAGCATGGAATCATCATTCAAAAGCTTGGAGCTTGGAGATCCTTCCATGGCCGAAAATTGGAGAGCCAAAAAACTGCCATTGCCGTTAGCCACCTTGGAGTGGAAAAGAGTTTTTTTTTTGTGTTCGTCGCATCGCTCAACCGATCATTGTAAGTATTCCGCAACTTCCTTGTTGTATTCTCACATTGTTTCATTATTTAAAACGATCCCGGTTAGACCGTAGAAATCCAACAATGGTATCAGAGCGAAGTTGAGCATGAAACTTGAACTTAGGGTTAAAATTGGGTAAAATCAATTTGAGCATGATTTGATGAAATTGTTTGATTGAGTATGCTTAAATGATGTTTAATTGAAGTTGTGCATGATCAATTTCATGAAATTTGATTGGATCAATTTTTCCCTAATTTTTTAGGCTTGGCCGAGAATAATGAACCCTAATAGTCATGGTGATTTTGTTTTTTTGATTCATTGGATGAGTTTGAATGACTTGGGAAATGTTGATTTAGATTCAATTGGATTGAAATCGGAATTGGACAAAAATTCCCCTTATTTCCGAGACTATATAAGCATGAAATGGGTTTGATTTTTGATTAAAATGTGTTGGACATGTTTTGATGTTAATGAGCATAATTAATTAGGCTAATTGATGTTTTGGAAATGTTAATTTGGGTAATTAATTATGGAACACACTTTGGTTAATTAGATTATAAAATTTGGAATTTTGATAATTTAATTAATTGGGCTTGAAAAGTTTTAATTGGGCTTAAATGGGCTTGGTTGTACCAAGATTGGTTTAGGCTAAATTGGTTGAATCCAATTGGGCCCAAAACCATATCCATAAAGTCCAATTATGATTAATGGACCTTTAATTATTTAATTGAGTCTAATGGGCCTAAATTGGTTTCTTGGCAAATAAGGGTGATTCCTTACATGGGCTTTGGTATTTGGGTTTGACCCATGTTGACCAAAAGTCCATGCCTTAGATATTAATTAAAAGCTCATTGGACTTTAATTAAATTAACATTGAATGTTAATCGGGCTTTGAGACCCGTAACGGTTAGATTTAGAATCTAAGTCGTAAAGGTTCTTTAATAAAGTGTAATATTTAAATTGGAATTAAATAAATGAATTAGTATTAAATACATATTAAATTGGATTTAATGTTGTAGTTTAATTTAATTCAAGAATTCGTACTTTGAGTACTAATTCACAAAACGAGTTTGACTCGCGCAAAATCAAATCGTTTTTTGAACATTGGATGGTTATTAATTATCAGATTAATTAATTGGATTTGATTGATTGATAACATGCTTGTGTGAATACATGGTTGCGATGCATGAATAATGTATATCAGATGGATATTAGATGGGTGGGGCAATTTTGGAAATTATTGTAATAAATTTAGAATTTATTAATTGGACCTGTGTGTCCAGCCTATTACCTCTTATAACTCTATGTATTTCTCTTCTCACCTATTCCCCTCAATGTAAATGAGGTTTTTTTAGAAGTGTTATGTAATGGGTAGAAGTAATACTTGTGCTAGCGGGAGAGAAGAAAGTGAGAGATTTGTTCTAGGAACAATGTGTTTAAATATCCATCTACATATCATTATTATATTTATTTACTTACGCGCCTTATTATGTGTTTAGAATGCATGTTTAAGGGTGTATGATGATGAGACCTTAACACATATAATAAATTGGTTGCCAATTGCACGCAAAAAACCCTCACAAAATATTAAGCGTTTTTCCTTCCATTGAGTGATTCTTACTCAAGATCCAAGACTGGCATTGGTTTGTTGGCCAAAGTCAAGGCCTTTGTCCGTCGAGGATGTGGTACATATATATGTACTGTTGTGCAGAATCTGCTGTAGAGCAGGATACTGACTTCGGTTGAGATTAATCTACGAATTGGAAACGGGATGAAAGTTGCTATTTTAACTGTAGATACCTAAGTTTAGGAACTACCCTTCGGGTGTGTACTTAAATTAGGAAACTGTTAGAATGTAACTAGTTTGACTAGAAACATTATCTCTATATCAGGGTTTAACCCGTTGCGGGTATACCTTTATATTCTAGAACACTAAAGTGTTTCATTTTATAAAGATGATATTGAGATAAACACATTAGATGTGAATAACAATATTTATATTTTGAATATAAATAAATCTCAAACGTATAACATGACAAACAAATAGCTCAAACTGAATTAATCAGTTAAAACTTAAATGTGGCATTGTTGTCTGAGACACAATTAAACAGGACTCGTATATCCACACTTTCGAAGAGTGGGTACTATGATGAATATTATTTCATTCAAATGAAGTATACGAATCTAGTTTATAAGGCAAAATGCCTAAAACACCTTTACTTGGTAAAAATACAAATGCTACCGATCTGTTAGCCCTAGTTTATAGTGAAGCAAGTGGGATCATGTCTAGCTAGGCTAGAGGTGGATATGAATATTTCGTGACCTTTACGGATGTGGCATCGTGTTATGGTTATGTGTTTCTTTTGAAACACGAATCGAAAACTTTTAAAGTTTCGACACGAAATAGACAAACAGATCGGCTAAAGTATAAAATCATCACGGTTAGACCATGATGAAAATACTTAACCAATAAGTTTCTCAAATACTTGAAAGAGTATAGTATTCTTTCAATGAGGAATCCTCCCGGAACACGTCAATTTGACGGTGTGTCTGAACGGAAAACTGAGTTTTGTTAGACATGATAAGGTTATTCATGAGTCGCTCTGAGCTACCATTTCCTTCAAAGGATATGCATTAACAGTGCAAAACTTATTTTGAATAAGGTTCCATAAAAATCTATTTGACAGACTTCATATTAGATATGAACAGGAAAGAAACTAGGTTTTCTCATTCCTGAAGATTTGGGTATGCTAGGCATATGTTTGGATGATACCAAACTAGAACCCAAATCGAATAAGTGCCTAATTGTGGGTTATCCTAGCGAAACCAAAGTATAGTACTTATACATCTCACAAGAGAACAATGTAATTGTTGCTCGCCATGCGGTTTTCCTAAGAGGAATACCTATATGCAATGGTAAGTGGGAGGAAAGTAAAACTCGATGAAAATCGGAGTAATACTATTCCAGGCACCGATTCCTTAATGGAACACAAATAGTTCATCAAGGATGAAACTATACCAGCAATCTTCGAATACACAAGAACCGCGTAGGTCGGAGAGAGTCAGAAAACAACCTGGGGTATGGGTTTCTGATCTCACCTCATAAAGATGTCAATCTTATTGAGGAATACCAACTGACTACGTATGAGGAAGTGATACAAGGTATCGACAACCTAACATGGCAAAGTGCCATGATATCCAAATCATACATTGAAATAAATGTACGCGACCTGGTGTCTCATATGCTTTGAGCATATGGTTTCACAATCAGGCCAATCCAAGTGATAGTCACTAGATTGAAGTTAAGAACATCCTTTAGTATCTTAGAGAACTAATGATGCTGTCTTATTCTATGGAGAATGAGAACTTGTAGTGATTGGGTTCAGTACTGCAAGTTTCCTAACCGATAATAACGACTATAAGTCGTAAAAACGGTACTATACAGTTTGAATAACGGAACAGTGAGCTGGAAATCTTCCAAGCAAGATATTGTTACCGCATAAACAACAAAAGTGGATTATTGCTACTGCTGAGGCAGCAATAGAAGCGTTTTGGGCTGATAATAATCTAATTAGATTAGATATACTTCTGTTAGCAGCTGAGCTAGGCTTCAGCGCAGGCTAAAGAATTAATGGTCTCATCAACGATCCAGATATATACTTCGACTATTCATCTGATTCGTTCGGATCATACATCGTGGCGATGTGATGATCGAATAAATCATATCAGATGATAGTCATGCAAATCTGCTGACGAAAGCATTTCCTCAGCAGAAGTTTGAGCGAACCGTGCATAGTTCGGGTGTAGGACACTCGAGTTACTGGCTATAGGCTAAGTGGGAGATTGTTGGACAGTTATGACCCATAGCATCACTATTTGTACATATCATGGTGTTGTTGTACAAATTAACTATGTGACAAAGGAAATTGCTCTTTTATCATTTGCGATTAGATCACCAAGATATATAAATGTTAAAAGGTTAATATGATTAGTTCCGGATTGAGATGATATGAGACAGTATCAATCCATGAAGGTTTAATCATTAAATATCCCTAGTCAGAGTATTATCGAGATTGGACATCGATAATGCAGAAAAGACTAGTATTACACTTGTGCGCGTTGTGAGGGCATAACGGCATAGTTCTCATATATTTGGGTATATGATACTAATGCAAGTGTAGTAGGAGGTTTTGTTTTACCGATGGTACGGAAAACAGCTTCGCTCTGGATAGACCCCTCAGAATTCCAATGGTAGTATGACTATGTGTCGATGGAAGTCCGAATCAGGGTAGGTGTATTTGGTCTTAACCTGAGACTTGCACCGCTAATACTTGCGACAATCAATGTACTTTGGTTTTGGTCGTCCAGGGCTTTAACAGGTTGTGTGTACGCTTCTTCTGGGTATATTGAGAATCGTAGTGTATTGGGTGTGATGTCGAGATGACAGTATCACTCCAGTCATAGTGGAGATGATGATCACGTAGGATACGGAACTGGTTCTCTTATGTACTGCAGTCATCGGGATAAAATGACTAGGTCATGTTTATCCGATTATAGAGACTAGTTACCAGAGATCTGATATGTGCTTCGTACGAGGCAGACACAATTCCAGCCCCAGGCCTAGCATGTGACATCTGATATTGGATCGAAATACGCTTTGCTATAAGGTTAGGCATGGCGCTTTGCTAGAAGCCAACCTTGTCTTGTAAATCGGTAAAAACGTAGTACTAGGTACTTACGTGTTCGGATAGTCCGACGACCGGATTTACTGCCAACATATCCGGGGATCTCATGGGTCGCTTCCCGAAGATTCACCGATGACGTATGACTCGTACTTTATTAATCTGGGATTAATTAGACGAGAGAGGAAATTAATCTGGGATTAATTGCGGAGATATTTTATCTGGGATAAAATATCATTTAAAGAGAGAAAACGATTAATTTGGAATTAATCGATAAAATAATATATTCGATATATTATATGAATTGGATTTCGACGCGGAATTAAAATTAGATTTTAATTCGGGCGAACGAGTTAATTTAGAATTAATTCGTTAGCGACGTGAATAGTGATTTTGCTAGGCATAATTATTTAATTACGTCGCAACGGAAAATTCGTTAATTTGGGATTAGCGAACCCGAGCCCGTGAGTGTTTGCGGGCGCACTCGTATTGCGAATTGAAATGCAGCCCACAAGTCACATCTAGCGTCAAATCACTAGTCAATCAAATGATGGAAGTCACATCACTTTGAGTGAAGTGATGTCTAGTCACTTTTGATGTGAATAGTTGATAGAAGTGGTTCTGGCTTTAATTGGTTTGACTTTTAGAAAGCAAAATAAAGAAAATGAATTTTTGAAATTCATTTAGTGTATTAGATACACATTTCTTCAAAAAACCAACACAACTCTCTCAATTACTTCTTCTCATCTCTCTCGGCCTCTAGGCCATTTTCTTCCTAAAACTTTCTGATTTCACCGTGAGTTGAATGAGAAGGAAAGGAAATTTTGCGGCAAAATTTCCGGAGTGCTAGCACGCTTTAGGAGTCTTGCGAAGGTGATAGAGAACCGCACCCATGAGCATGGAATCATCATTCAAAAGCTTGGAGCTTGGAGATCCTTCCATGGCCGAAAATTGGAGAGCCAAAAAACTGCCACTGCCATGAGCCACATTGGAGGGGAAAAGAGTTTTTTTTTTTGTTCGTCACATCGCTCAACCGATCATTGTAAGTATTCCACAATTTCCTTGTTGTATTCGCACATTGTTTCATTGTTTAAAACGATCCCGGTTAGACCGTAGAAACCCAAAAATGATATCAGAGCGAAGTTGAGCATGAAACTTGAACTTAGGGTTAAAATTGGGTAAAATCAATTTGAGCATGATTTGATGAAATTGTTTGATTGATTATGCTTAAATGATGTTTAATAGAAGTATGAGATTGGCACTACAAGTCTTCGCTATATAGACCACCGAATGGGGCATTAAAAGCTGCCAACAAGACTCTAAAAAGGATCTTAGCTAAGATGTCAGAAACCTATAAGATTGGGCAGACAGGATACCATTTGCGTTATGAGGGTACAAAATTTTGGTCAGAACTGTAATAGGAGCCACACTTTATTCTTATGTTTTTGGAATGGAAGATGCTAGTAGAGATTGAGGTGCTGTCAATGCGGGTTATGAAGGATGAAGACTTGTCTGATCAAGAATGGACCGAGAAAAGGTTCAAACAATTGCACTGTCGGATGAGAAGAGTATGAGAGTGTTGTATCACACCCAATTGTACTAAAAAATAGTAGCTCGGGCTAGATCCGGCCAAGGTTCCGGTTACGAACTAGAACCGAACCGGTTGGAACCGAACGATTTTATTTCCAACTGATTTCAGTTCCGGAACCGGAATCGTAATTGATCGATTTGGTTAGGATTCTGGCCCTAACCGAACCGGTTGGAACCGAACGGTGCCAGCAGTTCCAACGGTTCCAACCAGAACCGGGTTCCAACCCCCAACGGCTACTAGCTGTTGGGCTGGGCTCCCTGGCCCAACAGAAAAAAAATAATAATTTGGTGATTTCCCAAATTACCCCTAATAATATTAATAAAATGGTTAATTTTAGGGGCATTTTAGGTATCATAAAAATATTCCTAAAATGTATAAATAGAGGTCATTTTTCATTATTTCAACACACCAATTTCTCAATTCTCTCAATTCCTACAATTCTCTCATTCTCAACTCTCTCATCTACAATTACAATTCTCTCATTCTCAATTCTCTAATTCTTTAAAATATCTTAAACAAAAAATGACAAGCTCATCTGAGAACACAAGGTCAAATGTGTCAACCCAAGAGAGCGTCCCTAGTATTAATTCACGGAGAAGAGAATTTAAATCTCGTTCTTCAGATGTTTTCAAAATTCATTTTCATTTTATCGATACTGATGAAGGTTCAAGAGCAATATGCAACCATTGTGGGGTTTCTTACAAATTTACTGGTGGATACGGCAATATGATCAAGCACCCGGAAAGACATCATGTCGTTGAGCTTGGACTTGATACGACACAAACTCAAATGGCAAGGTACGCATCATCTAGTAGAGATACAAGTTCTTTAGATTTATTTAAATATTCTGATACTAAAAATAGAGAAGAATTTGCTAAATTAACTTGTATGGCACATCTTTCTTTAAGTTTTGGTGAAAAAATTACTTTTACTAATTACGTTTAAAATGATTTAAATCCTGCTACTTGTAGAATGACTCGAAATACAACAAAACGTTAAATTTTTAAATTATACAAAGATGATAAAATTATTTTAAATGAAATATTTAGAGATATTAAATGTCGTCTTTCTATTTGTTCTGATATTTGAAGTGACCATTGGCGAACAGACTCATACATGGGTGTGACTTGTCATTGGATTGATGCATCATGGAACATGCAAAAATGACTTATTGCATTTAGAGTTTTTGATGAACAACATACTGCACAAAATATTTATAGAATGATGAAAGTAATTTTTGATGAATATGATTTATTAGGTAAAATTTTAACAATTAGATTTGATAATATATCTGCAAATACTGCATCAATCACTGATTTAATAAAAATATGCGAACCAAATTTAGGGGGTCGATTTTCATGTTCGTTGCACATGTCATGTCCTTAATTTATGTGTTCAAGATGGTTTGGAAAAATTATCACCTTTCATTGATCCTATTAAGAAAACACTTAATTGTATTTGGTTATATTCTCAAGTTAGGAGAGAATGTGCCAAGTTTTGTAAATTAAATGATATTAAACCAATAAAATTTTCACGAGATGTTCCAACACGTTGGAATTCAACTTATTTTTTTTATGTCAAACTTTGCAATACAAAGATGCATTATATAGATTTTTTTCTCAATATGTTCAACATATCACACTTTTTCCTAGTCAATGGGAAATTTTTGATAAAATTTTAGAAATTTTAAGAATTTTTAATGATGCTATAAATATTTTTAGTGGAGTTTATTATCCTACATCACGTTTATTTATTCTTGAAATTTTGAATATTATTGGTACTCTCGATGAGCATGTTGAAAGTCATGATCCTAATAATATTATTTTGTTTGAAGCATTAATGTTATGAAACGAAAATTGTTGCATTATTTTAGAGACATTATTTTACTTTATCTTATTTCTGCTGTTTTTGATCCTAGATTTAAACTAGAAGGTTTGATAGTGCTTTACAAGCTTACTATGGATATTTAGGAATATTAGATGAAATTGATATTACAAGAATAATAGATAAAATAAAAATTGATTTATAGAGTTATTTAATGATTATATTAGAAGATATAACTTACAATCAGTAGGAAAATCTAGTAGTAGTGAAACCGTAATGTAATCAAGACTTAGCGTAGGTGATCGTTGGTTACTACAACGAAATAAAAAATATAGGGATAACACGACTAATAATCCGGAATTAGATAATTATTTATCTACAAATTTTGAGTTTTCAACTGAAAGTTTAGTTGGTAAAATTTTTAAATCCTTGAATGGTGGAACCGACATCAAAATGTATATATATTGTATTATCAATTATTTCTAAAGAGATATTGACAATACATGTTTCCACCGTTGCAGTTGAGCAAGCCTTCAGCATGAGAGACAATATATTGGAAGTCAGACTGTCTTCATTATATCCAAGCACTCTAGAAGCAACAACATATGTGGATAATTGGACCCGAGCTGATCTGAGGCAACAAGAAGATGCCCCTGATGAATTTGAAGACTTGTTCGACAATACATCTGGAAGTGCAAGCGGAACTAAAGCTGAAGGATCAACAGACACTGATAATGGTGATTGATAATTAAAGAATTATAAAATTAAAATGGGAAATATTTTAAAAATGTAATGGAACTACGTGAGCTTTGATTTCTCTCACCCATGGAGGATACATAGGCAACTTAATTTTTAAAAATTTAAGTTCAAGTTCTTTAATTTAATAATTTTTTTTTTAATTTTTTTTATAAGAATTTTATTTGTAATTTAATGTAATTATGTAAGTTTATTATATAAATTCATATTCATAATTTTAAATAAAATTAATTTTTCAATCTCAATGTTTTTTTCAAAAAAGTAAAAAAAAAAAAAAAAAAAAAAAACAAACCGAAATCGGAACCGGAACCGAATCTGGTTCCGGTTCCACATTTAGTGTGGTACCGAAACCGAATCAGAATTAACCGATCTGGTTCTGGTTACACGCTCATGGAACCGAGAATCGTTCGGTTCGGTTCCGATTCGGAACCGAACCGGACCGCCGGCCAGGTCTAGCTCAGGCTTTCAACCAAAAGGTCAAACCCAACAAGATTAAAGAATGGGATTTGGTGCTGAAACAGTCAATACTATATGAAATAGATCCAAGTGGAACGTTCAGGCCCAATTTGGTTAAGAGGATCTTAAAGAACGGGGTAGTGCAATTGTCTGATTTAGAAGGAAATGAGTTCACAGAACCCATCGATCTAGACAGACTAAAGAAATTCTTTGAATAAAAAAAAGCTTGTTAGGTCGAAAATCCGAAAAGGACGGCCTAAACAAAAATAAGAGTATCCCGCTAAGTCGAAAATGGTTTAGGCAAAAATTAAGGATATGTCTATTTGATGAAACATAAATCATAAACATTGAAAAGTTTAAAATATTATGAAACGAAGTTGAAAAAAACTGGGAAATTCATCAAATGCCTTTGATCATATCGAGGTGGTGAATACATGAGTGAAGAATTAAGATGTTATTTAAGGGAGAATGAGATTCCCACCTAATATAGCCCACCAGGAACTCCTCAACACAATGATGTGTCTGAGTGAAGAAATCGCACTATATTGGATATGATGCGATCTATGATGAGCTATACAGTTCTTCCATATTACCTTTGGGGTTATACTTTACTTACTGCTACCCAAATACTAAACAGAGTTCCGTCGAAAGCTATTTCTAAGACTTCATATCTTATATAGTATGTTAGAAATCCATGTCTTAAATATTTAATTTGAGGTTGTCCCTCGCGCCCAATGGGATAAACTAGCACCCAGGGGGCATAAATTCAGGTTAGTTGGATATCCTGAAAATTCTTTGGGATATCAATTCTACGATTCTAAGCAGCGAAATATATTTGTTGCTCGTTTTGCCACTTTTATTGAAAGGGAATTTTTGAGAGAAACTGAGAATTGTAGAAAGATTGAACTCGATGAGTTCGATTTTAACTTAGAGGAACATGAGATGGAACCAGATATCCAACTAGGTGAAAGATCTTCAATAGAGGTTCTAGGTAGGTCGAGTAGAGTGTCGAGGTCTCTAGAGAGACTATTTTTTACGTTTGATGCAAGTCTCGATGTTCTCATCTTGGAGGAGACAGATCCGACCATGTATAAATAAAAGATATTAGATATCGATTCGGGAAAATGGAAAAAATTCATGAAATCTGAAACAGATTCTATGCATGATAATCAAGTCTGAGACTGATTGAGCTTTCTGAATAATTTAAACCAATTGGTTATAAATGGGTTTATAAAAGGAAACGTGGGCCCGAAGGAACTGTGGAAACCTTTAAGGCCTGACTGATAGCGAAAGGTTACACTCAACATCTTGGGATTGACTATGAGTAAACTTTTTCGCCAGTTGCCATGCTAAAATCCATTATGATACTTTTAATCGTTGTTGCATATCTCGATTATGAGATATGGCTGATGGATGTGAAAACTACGTTCCTAAATGGATTCCTTAAGGAGGATACTATATGGAAAAATCAGAGAGTTTCGTATCCAGTAAGACTTCAAACATGGATTTGTAAGATAAATAAGTATATTTATGGACTTAAACAGACATCCCGAAGTTGGAATTGATATTTTGATGAGATAATTAGATTATCTAGATTCATCAAGAACGGGAAGAATCGTGCGTTTATAAGAAAGTTAATGCTAACATGATAGTATTTCTTGTTCTGTATGTAGACAATATCCTTATCATTGGGAATGATATAGGATCGATGCAAAGTGTAAAAGCCTACATTTGCAAGAACTTGTCCATGAAAGAAATGGGTAAAGCTTCCTATATACTGGGTATAAGGCTCTACCGGGATAGAAAAATGAAGCTTATAGGGTTGTCGCAATCTACATAAATAGATAAAATGTTAAAAAATGTACGATTTTATGAATTGTAAGGTAGTGAATGTACCATTCTGATACGACATACATATTTCGAGGAAAATGACACCTCAGACTGAGGAAGAAAGAGTTAGAATGTCTAACTTGTCATATGCTTCTTGTATTGGAAGCATTATGTATGATATGCTATGTACAAGACCCAACATTAGTTTCGACATTAGTGTGACTAGCCGATATCAATTTGATCTGGGTAATGAGCATTGGGAAGCCGTGAAACATATCCTAAAATACCTTAATGGTATTAAGGATAAATTTCTTATTTATGGAGAAGATGAGCTACAACTTAAGGGTTATACAGACTCCGATTTCTAAGAAGATCTGGATGATAGAAAGTCTATATCAGGATACATATTTTCCCTTAATGGCGGTACAGTTAGTTGACGATGTTCAAAACAAGGCTCTACAGCTGATTTCACCACTGAGATGAAATTTATAGCGATTTCAGAATCTGCTAAAGAAGCTGTTTGAACTAGATATTGTATCTAGTGTTACGGATCTGATCCCGCTTTACTGTGATAATAGTAGAGCCATTGCGCAGGCTAAAGAGCCAATAGCGCATTCCAAATCCAAACACGTGAAAAAGAAATATCTTGTGATTAGAGAAATTATCGAACAAAAAGACATAGTGGAATTAAAATTTCAAGGACAAGAAAAATAGCAGACCCGCTTACTAAGGCCTTATCTCCAAAGTTATTTGATAAACATTTTAAGGAGATATGGCTTCGATACCATCCGGATTAGCACTAAACAAGTGAGAGTTTTTTATAGTCGGTGCTTTAAGCGTCAATCCGAATAATGTATTGTACATTATATTTTATTATTTATTAATAAAATAATAATATTTTCATTTCATTTTTTTTGTTAATGGTAATTATTATTGTGTCATTCTCTCCTAGTGCATATTGGTTTAATATATACATATATATTTATATGTTGAGAATGACACCGACCTTAGAATACTCATGTAGTAATACTGGACACTGGGTGTGGTCCGACATTGAGATAGTATTACTATTATAAACTATTCTTAAAGTATATATTCCTAGTCGTTGGTTACGAAATACGGTCGAATTCCTATAACCTATAAGACTACTACTTATCGTATATTGGAATTTGAGTTCTAATAGTCTAACCCAATGGACCATGAGCAAGAGAAGCTCGTATATACATGTGGATATTCGTTGGATTTAATACTAAATGACTCACATATGATTACTAATAGTTGGCAGTACATATCACCGTCAATATGAATCTCATTTAGTGCGATAAACCCCGCTTCGCTATTACACACTCAATATTAAAAACTCTCTTTTAGTGTCTGAAAATATTTATCCAAAAGTTTCTTCAGTATTCCGAAAATCCTTTAGCTGAAAACAGACTGAAATCGTTTGAAATCAAATTTTGTCTAAAATCTGAAAACTCATAAATCAGAAAACACAAAAATCAAGTGTCCATGAGCCAATTCAACTAGACAAATAAATCTATGAGATAGGGAGTTCTGACTCTTCAGTCAAGCTCAATATCTTTACTTTGAGATAAGGAGTTATGACTCACTACACTCAGAAAATATGTAAAATCATAAGAAAAAAAAATCATCAAATCATGTCTTCATCGATAGAGAATCGGCTGAGTATAGAGAATTAGCCCCGAAAACATGCCTTGTAGTATCCATGGTGAGATTGAGGTGAATGATATCTTTATCTTTTTCATTCCCTATTTAACATTGATGGCATTACATATCGAAAATCGCTTTCACTCATGGTGGTGGATTGGTATGTGATGATAATCATCACTTATTGGCACATATCCTTGAATATTGGTGTGTCTATTTGGTCGATTGAACCTTTGGGTCGGGAATCCTAGTTATGGATAAGTCATATCCTTGGGAATAAAAATGTGGAGATATTAGACCAAATACTTTAGGGTCACCCAGAGAGTATGGACTTTCAGAGAATGGCGGGGCCAAAAAGAGTAGGAATAGAATGCCGCATGCAGTCAGATGTATGATAGAAACATAAGGTGTTAATTTTGTACTCATGTAATACATTGAAGAAAATAAATGAAATGACATTGCAAGTTGAAACCTATGGCAAATGAGTGTTTTCAAAAAAAAAATGTTGACATAAAGAAAGCACACACGCATATATCATAAGGTTTTCCCCAATCTTTAAGCCTAAGTTCGGGTTCTTGCAACACACCTCGGGAATGTAGTCTCCTCAAACAAGTATCTAATTACCTGATTGTGGCTAGCACGCGGAAAATTCCAGCTCAGTATGTTGTACTGATGTTGTAACTCCCTAACCTACACTAGCTCCTCTAAATTGAAATTAAGCATACATGCATATGTTGGGGTTTTAGGCAATCAGTATGGGTAACGCAGCGGAATGCCGGAAACTCAAAAATTTTGATTTCTTTTATTTTTCTTGGATAATTAAAATAAACTAATTTATTTTAATCACACAATACTCAACAAAACAGATTTTTACCCAAAAATTCAGAATTTTTCCAATATTGTCGAAAAGCCCATATACTTTGCATTTTGATCATTTTAGTCCCTAAATTGTCAAATACAATTTTGAGTGATTCCAAATCATTAACAAAATGATTTTAAACATGTCATACACATCAAAACACAATTACAACCGAAAATCCCATATTTTCTACAAATTGCCGTGAAGCCCACCAAGTTTCAATTTTAATCAATTTGGTCCAATCTTGTTCAAAACAAGTCAAGATCAAATCCAATCAACACCAAATTAAACATACATCATATATACATCATTATATAACACATATATGAAAAGCCCTAAATTTGGAAAGGGTATAAACCATAATTTTATAAATTTAAAAAATTGAACAAATTACACCAAATTAATTCAATCCAACACTTTAATCTAATCTCTACAACACCAAACAATTCTCACCACCATGAAACAAATCAAGAACATTCTAGGTCATCATTGAGTGGCCTAACAACTCTAGAATGACAACCAAGTCATCTAATGAAAAAAGTAAGCTTAATAACACTTTATAAGCATTCTTTCTCAACATGCATGCTAACATCTTTCATCTAAGCTTCCAACACCAATATTACACATTAAAAGTAGTAGAGAAAATACAAACATCATATGTTAAAGCTTGGAATGCTAGAAATATTTTTCTAGTTGAAAGGAATTGAAAAACTTACTTTAATTCAAGATTTCACAAAATCTTCTTCCTTTTTGCTTTCTTTTCTCTCAACCTTTTTTGTAATATTTTTGGAGACTTGGCTTGTGTTGAAATGAAGCAAATGAAAAATGATAACATTTATACCTAGCGTTGGCCGACTTTTGCAAGGATAAAATGGTAAATTGGATTTTTCAATTTTTTAATCAAGAATTAAAGAATTCAAATCCAATTTGACTACCATTTTCAAAAAACAAAATACATGTGCACTAATCAAAATTAGCCATTTAAAAGCATAATAATGATAAAGATAAATGTAAATAATTATCCTAATTATTTAATATTTAAATAATTAAATAATTACTAAATACAAATATATAATTACATGCATCACATTTACTTTAATTATTCCATAATACATATATATGGAACATATGTCAAATACTTTTTTTGAAAAATAATTAATGTGTATTTAATAAAATCAAGTATTTAATCTAAATACACACTAATTAGAAAACGGCCGGATAACCCTTTAAGCATGCATTTTTCGTTTAAATATTAAACGATTTATAAATAATCAATATTATTTATAAAAGTTGCCCTAGTGCTCTACGAGTATATTTCATTAGTGAGACTCTCTAGATTCAGACATATCTGTCATGAATTCCAATTTCGTGTCCATAATCTACCCACCCGTAAATTATGACGACCACAGATAAACTCACTGAATCATACATGTCGAGGTCACTGAATAAGTATAATCCATCCATCACAGGTTTCCAGATTATTCTAGAGATATAGATATAAATGTCAAATCTCTATAGGTATAATCCCGTCGACGTTTTTATTAGCAATCTGTCAATAACACTTAGAATTTACTTCTACAGTGTACCACGGGCCCATGGATTTAACAGATTGCTAATTCCATAATGGATACATATGCTCTGTACACAGAACTGACGGATCCTTATCTTGATACACACAAGATGTTCTGAGGATCATTCCACACCCAATGAATAGGCGGATGTCTGATCTAAATAGATCGGTGACGTGACTGCCATCAAAGTGTGGAGGATACCTCATACATCGACGATGGTATCTCAAGTCGAAGGACCACTATACTCGCTCAACCCAAGAAGATTCTTATTGACGTTGGTGTACTATCTATTAAGAATCTTCGGTGAGTCGTTCAATATTTATCCGATATAAACACCTACATATCTATTCGAGTCTCCAAGACTCGTGGTTCATTGAGAAACCATTAGAATCCGAGATTGTAGTATACGACAAGTACCAGTCTCAGCGGGTTTACTTAACTGACTAAGTAATGTAAACCTGGACCAGGAACAATCTAAGAATGACAATATTATGATACAACTCAATGTCAGTTGAATGATAATGTTATGATACAACTCAATGTCAGTTGCGACGCTTTTGCAATAGTATCATAACCAATCATTCTATGGTCATTTACGTCTTTACCATATAATAAAAAAATTCATATTATAGAAACTGTTTATTTTATTCATAATAAAATATTTATACAAGTATTTACAAGGAAATACAAGAGAAATTGGCGCTCAGAGCACCAACCCTAACATCATACATACAGATAATATTTGTTTTACAGGAAATGAAAGCAAAAAAAAAAAAAACTGGATATACAACTAAAATTTAAAGCCTCCAAAACACGGAGTATCCATATTCAGAATACTGGAAAACCCATATACCAAAAAAAATTATTGCAGGCGAAACCTGCTTACGAGAAAACACAAAGATTAGAACAGTTCAACCGATCCAAGCATCAGACTCCCTAGTGCCAAGTCAAAGTTCAATAGATCCGAGCATCAAAGGCCCAAGTTCTAAGTCCTGGATCAACCAATCTGAGAATCGGAGGCCCGAGCTCTAAGTCATAGTTCAATCGATCCGAGCATCGGAGGCCCAAGTGCCAAGTCCAAGTTCAATCGATCCGAGCATCAGAGGTTTGAGTGCCAAGTCCCAGTTCAACCCATCCGAGCATCGTAAGGTCGAGTGCCCATCAACCGTCGTCAATAAATGAACCACCCCAGAACAAGGTAAGTCTGGCGATGTCAGACGAGCCAGGTAAGTAAATATACATGCATGACTTTGATAAGCATGTCACTGTCACACATTGTACAAGCCTACTAAAGTGGGGGCGGCTATAGACAATGCTTTGCACATAGCCCGATGATGAGTCTCTTATGGGAGCACATCTAAAAAGTTCGGAAAGGTTACAAGTTTTAATGCCTGATGAGCGAAAATATATCAATATTTACCGCCCATTTTACTTAATATTTTGTTTAGATTCTCGGGTTTGATGAACGTTTTGATATGTTTTAGTTTATTTTGCAGATAAAATAATATTGGGACTCAATGAAATCATTTAGGATGAAATATGGGTCAAATAAGGGCAAATATTGGACTTGACATATTAATTTTGGAGATTGGAAACTTGAAAGGGCGTTTTTAACGAAGTGCAATTTTGGAAATTCCAATTTTGCACATCTGTCATATTTTGGGCATAACGTTTTACTCCGATATCGGATTGAGCTGATTCAAGTTTCAAATTAAAGAAGATTCAATTAGCTACAACTTTGAAGAACAAAATAATTTCGAGTTCTAAAGATTTCATGACCGAAATTGATGAAATATCCAGAAGTGTGTTATTGTAATTATTAAAGTCATTTTCAAAGCAAATAAATAAATAAATAAATAAAAATAAAAATAGTCAAACTCCCACCAAACATGATAGCAATTAGTGGAGCAATTAATAATGGATTTGGTGGAGCAATTAGTGGAGCAATTAATAATGGATTTGGTGGATGATTTGATGGAGGCAAAATTTTCCCTATAAATACCAAGCCATTTCATTTGTAAATTCATATTTTCTTCTAAGGAATTCCTTAAGAATACTAAGAAGATTGTTTCTTGTTTATTTATTTACAGCTTTCAGTAATTAATTTATGCTTTCGCATTTTCTTTTCTTTACTTTTCAGTTTTTACTTTCCGCAATTTACTTTTACGCACAATACTTTTCTTTCTTTAATTTTCAGTTATTACTTTTCAGTAATTAGGAGGTAACTCCCCTTTGCTGGGGTAAAAGGTAAAACTTTTATTACTAATATTTAGATTAATCTCCCTTAATTATAATATATAAACTAGTTAAAACCTGACTTAACGAGGATACCGCCATATTGGTCGGTTGGTAATTATTTAAATTGGTTTTAACCTGACTAAACTGGATACCGCCTGGTAAGTCGGTTGGTAATTAATTATTAATTTGACTTAATCTGGATACCGCCTATATGGATGGTTGGTAATTATCATGCAAAGTTAATATATTATATTAAGGGAGATATCTAAAATAGAAGTAATAAAAGTGGATCCTTTTACCTCATTATTTTCTTTTATTGTACTTTACTTTATTTACTTTTCAGCAATTTACTTTTCAGCAATTACTTTCAGCAATTTACTTTTCAGCATTTACTTTCTGTCATTTACTTTTAGCATTTACTTTTCAACATTTACTTTATGTCTTTTCTTTTATTTAAGTTTCTACTACCCGTAAATATGTGTCGTAACTAAACCAGTTATCTGAGGTTGTTATGAAGTCCAATATCACCGTTTATAAGAGGTTAAATTATGGTTTGGGTAATATACAGGTTTATTTATTGAGCCTTAGTCTTAATGTATCTTGTTAACTGGCCATTAATAAGATTGATCCGGTAAACTTAAAATGAACTTGGAAAAGAGATTTTAGGTTAAAGACCTTAGACTCAATAGCCCACGATCTTCCTTGAGGATAGATAACCATTTAATAGATTTCCTTAGATGATAGGAATATACCTGTCGAGCGGAGGTAACCATAATTGGAACTTAATCTTAATGAATTCAGATAACTTGGTTAACATAGGAATATAATTAATTGGGTTATACTGGGTATTTATATTTGACCATCGGAAGAGGCTTTTACATAATTTCGTGTTCCAGGTTAATAGACCAATATATTACACAAACGTAAAATAACCACTTCATTTTTTAAAAAAGATATTGGAAGGATTCACAACCCTGGATAGTTTTAATATTTGAATTTTCTTCAATCTACTTTCAAGCAATTTTATTTACTTGTTTTAATTTTTAAAGTCACCACCCAATCAAACAACCAATCCATTAGATACGTGTAAACATTTAACTTCATAAATTAATAACAAAGGTTTTAAGTCCTCGTGGGATCGATACTTTTATACTACTTGAACGATATGTGCGCTTGCGTTATACGCGTGTGATTACGCACCGGTAAATGCCGAATGAGAAGGAAATATCTAAAAGCCGACCAGAAGGAAATCTACATCTGGCCGAACTTATTCGCCCAAACCCAGTCCGATGTCTTCTATATCTGGCCAGTTATCAACAGTAAATTCGGTCGGACATCACCAAGTTTGGCCAAATATGCGTCGAGTTTCCAATTTTACAGAAGGAATCAATCTTTTTCCTTCTTACCCAAATACCACTTTCCTTGTTAAAATGCACTTCCAAAATGACCAGTTCTCCTCTTTATTAACATAAACCCTATCATTATAAAAAGAACACCGAATCACCAAAAACAAGACCTTCTTTGTGATTAGTAAAATTGACTTCTTCAATAAAATAAAAGCTAGAAACAATAACAAAAAAAACCTCCAAATCTCAGTGAATCAAACAACTTAACCTTGCTTTCAAATGTGTTTTCGGAGCCAAGCCACACCTAAGAGTAAGACTCGAAGGCCATAAACTCAAGTATTTTAGTTTTGTAGTTTATAGAACTGACGCCGCTTGTCTAACTGGACATAAAGTACGTTCAGTCGAACATGCACTTGTCACATAGTAAATACAGCCCTTGATTGGCTACATCCAATCATTTGCATCTCTGTAGTATATAGGATGTAAACCTATACGTAAATTCGGTATCCTATTTTGAATGGATGATAATACGGTCTACACTTGGGATACAACTCCACGTACCACACGAAATTGATGTGCATGGTTTTCTTATATTACTTTAATTATTATTATATTATTTCTTTTATGTCTATCATGCTTTCTCTAAGGGTGCTATCGTTTCTTGTTTTCCTATTGTTAATCATCATATGTTATTCTTAATGCATTCTATTAAATTTGTGCTTCTACGTAGCTTCGAGATACGTAGTACGTCCGGCCTGACTTGCATTCAGTCCGACAAGAAATATATTAATTTCGGCCTGCTTTATTTTGTATATCTGGCCAGGTCTCCACGAGACCAGGCCAACGAAACATGATTAGATGTCTGCCTATTGTTATTATCCTATTGATCCATTTTGTTTCTGGCATTATTATTATTCTTTTTTGGATGTGCATGTTCATAGTCTCGCTTTCGTAAATCTCCTGATTGTGTAGTAAGTTCGGCCTGACATCCTGCAAGTTCGGCCGGACATGAAATGATAATATATATCCGGCCAGATGCAGAATACATCTGGTCGAGTTTACTTTATTTTTTTTATCTATCCCGTTTTATTTCCATTTTCATGGATGACTATAACTGTTGTGTGCCATATAAATTATTTGTGTGTGACCGAATTATAAGACATGTGGATCCTCCTTTTAGCGTGGATATTATATTGACATAGTAAGAGACTATTTCGAACCCAAACGGGTTTAAGGTCGACCTTACGAGGGGTGTAGTGCGGCCTTAAATCATTCTCAGTATTTCATACTGGATGGCGACACCTTTATTCTCCAGTTAGAATGCCCGCAGGACTATCCGTACTCTCTACGAGCTGTGAGCTCAACAGTGTAGTGGTCGCCGACGTCATAGGTATAGCGGTAAACCCTACTTCGCTCCTACACACTCAATATTAAAAACTCTTTTAGTATCTGAAAATATATATCTGAAAGTTTATTCGAAATTTCTGAAAATCCTTTAGCTGAAAACATATGGAAATCATTTAAAATCAAATTTTGTCGAAAATCAGAAAACTCATAAATCAGAAAACACAAATTGTGCTCCATGTTGTGGTGTATTATTTACATCAATCGCTATAAACGTGAATTGTATCCATCAACAGTCAGGCCACGTTTGTGAAACTGCTCATTGATTCGAGCGTTGATTCAGCTGGTTGGGATGATTTGTCTACTGATCGAGCGATTTGGAGGCTGAGCCGATTGAGCAATACGACTATTAGGCCGATTAGGCTATTTAGCTGTTAGGCTGATCCGACGATTATTATAATTTTTGATTATTAACAATTATCCCCCAAATATGGCCTAATTGATTTAGTCAATGAAATTGGAGCCGCATTTCTTGACAATTATCTTTTATCCTTCATTAAATGCAACCTTTATGATGAGGCTAGAATGTTCCTTCATTGAATATGGCTTCATTTAATACAACCCTTAGATGACCCCTCATTTAATGTAAAGTCCTTTCATTGCTCATCATTTCCTCACTTAATGCTCACGTCGTTTCTCTTGTCATTCCAACCAACACATGTCTTTTCCACTTCAAAATAGTGTCTCCCCGTCTTTTCATGGCTCCCTTATTTTCTTTTGATTCCACTTAGGGCTGCCATTTTTCTAGGGCAAAGAATCATTCATCATCATTGTTTGTTATAAAAGGGCTCTTTAATTCCTCATTCCACATTTACTTGTAATTTTTCTCATTAAAGCACTAAAATTTCAAACGTTGCTCTCTCTATCGTCCAATGGTGTCTTCATCCTCTGCTCCCAAACTCCCTAAAGTCTCTACTTTCTTGGACTACCAGAAAGCCATGGAAGACCCTTCAATCGATGTTGCTCATCTGATTTCACTAAATGCAACAAATGGTGTCTGCTCTATTGGCCTTGCATTCACTAAGGAATACGCCATATCTAGTGCTCCTTTGGCTTAATCCTTTGGAAGTTCTTGTTTCAAATCCTACCTCGCCTTGTCTAGAACCTCTGTGGGTCTTAGTTCTTCCGTTTCGGTCCGTAAACGCACAACGTTCATCCACTATTGGCTATGGAAATGTATACTTTGCCTTCCAAACAAAAAAATCTATTGTTGGCTACCTTCATCTGTCTTTTGAGATAGCCAGCAACCATTACTAGATCTGACCTCTTCTATCTTGGTTGCCCTTTTCGGGGGTTGGCCACTTTAACCAAACAACTCCGCTTTGGCTTATTTTCCTCTTTTTAGCTCCAACGAGTCCAATCGGTCCAGCCCCTGCACAGGCCTTTTGCTCGACTAATTGAAGCCAGTTTTGCTCATCCACTGCTCCATTTTTGATTATTTTTATGACCTTTCTAATATTCCTTATTTCTTTCATTTTTCTACGGACGATAGTCCCGCCTTCATCCATAGTATCCCAACTCCCAAAAGTTACGAGGCAGTTGTTCAGACCTGGCGTAGATTCATGTGCAGTCATGAGTTATCTCATGACTGCTTAGTTAGGGCCATTAGAAAGGCTGGGTTTGAAGTCTATTCTCCAAATTTTACCGCCCGCCAATTTTGATTAGATCAGACATAGCCTCTTCCATTGTTCTATGCTCATTATGCTTCTTCATTAGAATGATTCAAAATTCTAACGCTCCGAGAGGTAGAGCAATGCCTATCGGAGTCGAGGAATTTGATGAGTTCTTTCTCCTAATGACTCATTCACCTCTTGTACATCCGTCCATCGTATTTTTGGTAAATTTTGGCTGGTAGTTCATGCCAAGCTCTTTTTTTCCCCTCATGCTATAATATATAGTCATCTTTCTTTTACTTCCCCTAAATCTCCTCCAGCCGTCTAGGTCTAAAAGAGCGGCCACCTCTAATAAACCTTATACAGCTCATCCGAGCAAGAAGAGACGCTTCTCATCTCATGGCTCTGATCCCGATGATGAGCCTTTGATGCGTCGCCCTCAGGCTAATGTGCATATTCTCTCATTTCTTTATTAAACGTTCCTTCTCTTTTTTTAAACATGCTGCTTTCCCATCGTGTAAGTTCCCAAGACTGAGGCAGTTCCAACAGACGAACCAGCTTGGGCCGAGAATGCGCCAACACCCATTGTCCAAAATCCACTTGAGGCCGATGTTGCTACCGAACTAGCTCTCGGGCCAAGACTGCACCAACGCCCACCGTCAAACATCTGCTTGAGGTTGAAAAGGCTACAAGTCTTGTTGATGGGGTAGCCCCTTAAGGTATTTCATTCGGCTTAGTTGTAGGGAGTCGTCGTGGCCCTCTTGTCGAAGAGAACCACCAAGATCACCCCCTTTTGATTACCACTATTTTCGATCTTCATTCCCTATCATCCAAGACCTTGATGAAGACCTTAAGTGGCTTTACCTTCAGTCAATTATTTGCCTTCTAGCACGTAAATGAATGGTTTTTGGGCTAAACTTTTAGGGTTTTGGAAAAGTCTAGATCATCCGACTTTTCCAAAACCCTAAAGTTTATCCCTAAAAGATCTAGAATTTTCCAAAACCCTAAAGTTTATCCCTAAAATTGTCTAGATCTTATATTACTTCTGAGATTTCTAAAGAGATTCTTACGGAGCTCGAGTTGGTTGATATTTCTAGCTCATCCGACTCATTTGATTCTTCAGAGAACGAAAAATCTCACCTTCCAAGGTGTTATCCTGGGCCTTCTCTGCCTAGCAGTCCTCTTCAGCCAACCCAATATAGCTCCTCTTCCTCTTCGATGCTGTCTCGAACTTTTCCACTTTTTGTTCCTCCAGAGGTAGACATCTCTCCACTTTCTCCTTGGGATGATCAACCTACTTCTCCACCCCTCATTGCCACTGCTTCAGTGACTCCCTCGATCGATGAGCTATTGTTGTTAACTCCCGCTATCTGAGGTTGTAAGCATGTCACCCCCCTTCTTTTTTGTGTTGCTCAATTTTCATTGTTTTTCTTTTAGAGTCCCGATGTCATCCTTCAATCCATTCAGGATGCCTTCGTCAATTGGGACCGCCTCAGGTCCATCCCTCCTACTCGGCCAAGACCTTCGGCCAGCTTAGGTTCAAACTTTGAGGCTTTGAGAGAAATCTTCAATCAATGCTCGGCCTTCACAAGCCTGGAGTTCAATCAGGACGTTTTGTCAGCCAATCTCACTCGAATAGAGCTCGTGCTGGTAAAATTTACTCAGCTATTTTTTTCACTCATCTTGCGAATCCAAGTGTCCAACTGGGTCTTCCTTCAAGAAATCAATAATGAAATCCAGTCTCTCCTTACGCACTATAAACAACTTTATAGCCAGAAGATGAATCTTTTGTCTTCATTTGTGAGGAGAGATGATACGGTCTAGTCTAGTGAAAGGTATAGACTTTTTTGATGGAGCTAACGAACGAGACTATGACTGAGGACTCAATCATTACTGAACTCAATTAGTAACTGAGGGAGATTCGGCATCAATTAGACAAGCACCGTATGAGTAAGGAGGCTAAGCGTATGAACGCAGCCAAAGATTTTGAAGAGCTAAACCGCTTCGTGGCTGAATATCAAGGCATTTCTGAGGCTGATTTATAGAAGTTTTTGGCTGATGTCACTGCGATCACCGAAGAGGTACAGAAGGGGTGGTTTTAGATGAGAGATTTTTTTAGAATCATAAAGTACAAGGTTTTAACATAAAAAATGCTACACTTACATACAATCTCACTAACAAAAACTACACCCCTCTCACTGTGTGTATATCATTGCTCTTTTAACATAGGAGTATGGGGATGTCGCTTAGCTGTTTCCTGTTTTCCTCTTTTTTTATTCTTTATGTATATTAGAACGTGTAATCATCCTTTTTTTTAATATATTTATTTGGTACATCATGAAGTTTTGTTGACGTCGTGTAAGGCTACCCTAATTGACTGAACATTGATCTCCATAGGCAATATTGACTCCTACCCATAACCTAACTGGAATGAGGTAACCTTGATGCTTGATCGTGGCGATGTCATATGGGCCCATAAAGTTTGACTTAAACACTATTTCCAATATCGTAAATTATCCACAATCATTTTCCTGATTATGCCCTTTAATATTTTATTGGACGATTCTGTTTGTCCATTAGACTGAGCCTAATGAGGTGTAGAGTTTACTAGTTGAATCCCAAATTCGCTCAAGAATTATTTAACTTTATCCCCATTTAAAGAGGTCTCATGATCATCCATTAATATTTGGGGGATTCCGAATCTATGAATGATATGGTCTCTAATAAAAATAAAGATTTTCTCATGCAAAATTTCTACTAAGAGAATAGCTTCCACCCACTTGGTGAAGAAATCAATGGCAAAAATGATAAATGTAAGGCTCTTAACCGACAGAT
>SKCR01044327.1:0-48745 GCA_019454045.1 Zanthoxylum bungeanum
TTGGGAATAATGATTCAGGATAGTCATGAAAAACTAATAAGTTACTTTATTTGATAAAATAACATCTTAGACCTAATCCCGAAGTTAAGCAAATAGTAGAACATGATATTTGGAATATTCATGTAATGATAACTTTAGTGCTTAATCCATTATACTTGCCGCCAAGACTCCTTAATTTCTTAATCAGAACTGAGGATTAGATCTTTATAGTATGATAATGAAATTGAAGGATCTTCATAGATCTATCCTTAGATCTTAGAAGTACAAATTGCAATAGTAAACTCTTGGAGAGTTAATGGCTATACTCAAGGAGACAGAGCCAAAGTTTGCAATAGGGCAAGAAGCGCAAGACGCGTCTTATTTCGACATTATAGAAGGCCAAGGCTTGGCCAAAGGCTTATGGGGTGTGGAAAAATGGCAAAGGCAAAGTCATTATAATCTTCTAGGAAGACAAATGACATATCCCAAATGCCGGCCTAAATTGTGGCAAACGGGGTCACTGAAGCGTGACTGCCGTCTGGACAAGGCAGACATGAAGGAATTGAAGACGGTGCAAGGCTCCGACTTCAAAAATATTTGTCATAAATATGTTCACTACTAGTATTAAAATTGGATTTTAGATACTAAGTGTGGTACATAAATATGTACTGATGTGCAGAATCTGCTGACAAACAAGATATTGACTTCAGTTGAGATTTACCTACGAGTCGGAAACATGACGAAAGTCGCTGTTTTAACCGTAGATACCTAAGTTTAGGAACTACCCTTCGGGTGTGTACTTAAATTAGGAAACTGTTAGAATGTAACTAGTTTGACTATAAACATTATCTCTATATCAGGGTTTAACCCGTTGCGGGTATACATTTATATTCTAGAACACTAAAGTGTTTTATTTTATAAAAATGATATTGAGATAAACACATTAGATGTGAATAACAGTATTTATATTTTGAATATAAATAAATCTCAAACGTAAAACATGACAAACAAATAGCTCAAACTGATTTGATCAAATGTGACTTATTTGTGGCATTGTTGTCTGTGACACAATTAACAAGACTCGTATATCCACACTTTCGAAGAGTGGGTACTAGGACAAATTTGATTCTGTTCAAATAATATATACGAATCTAGTTTATTAGGTAAAGTGCCTAAAACACATTTTACTTGGTAAAAGGGCTAGTGCCACCGATCTGTTAGCCCTCGTTCATAGTGAAGTAAGTGAGCCCATGTCTAACTAGGCTATAAATAGATTCGATACAAATTCGATTCGTTAATTCAATTTCCCACCCATAATTTGAAAAAACAGACTTTCTAAATAAACACACTAATCCTTGACTTCTTTGGGCCTAATTTATTATTAATTAGGCTGAGTCTTACTTAGAATGAACTGAACTTGTCATATTTTTGAGTGCAAATAAATTGCATTTTCAAAAATATATATTGGATTTTAATAAATGAGGGGTCTTATCAAGTTTGGTGAAGTGCTTTGTTTATATGGGCTGCTAGTAGTTGAGTGACATAAATAACTTTAACAAAACCAGCTTTTATCTGAGTGCCAAGTAGTAATTTAAATGTTTATTTGAAGGCAAAATCCAATTTTGATTTATTGAATTTTTATACGTGTTCGTCTGATTGTAAATATTAGTGTGATGTTTTTTTTTAAAAAAAATATAAAATAAAAAATTAATAGTCAAAATAAATATGATGGAATGGCTTCCTAGTTCAACACGTTTCTCGATCTAATTATAAAAGTTTCAATGTACACTTTGACTGGATGGATTTTCAACAGAATTATTCTTGTACACTTTCGATTTTGAAGTTTATATTGGAGCCATTATTATAGTACAAATATGTTATTTTAAGTATTGAATGTGTAATTTAATCTTTTAAATATGTAAACTTTATTAATAAAAATAATTTGTTGACGGCTGATTTTGGTCTCATTGCAATATGAGAATATTACTCTCGAGACAATCCTAACTCAATAGTGAATTTGTTCGGTTATGGGGAACCAAAAGTAAATTTAGCAAAAGACAGATAAATAAACCAATCAACAAGGATATTTAACGTGGTTCGGCTGGCCAGATCCAACCTACGTCCACAGACACAAACTGAATAGTGCTTTTATTACTGAGATATGCTTCTCTGATATCTCTTTTGTTTACAAGTCTCACCTTAATGATTCTGATGTCTTTTGCACATACTCTACCCTTCTATTTATAATAATACAGAAATCAGATTCCTTCTTTTACAATGGTTCCCAGTTTCAAACTATCTTTACTCATTTTGTCCTATTAAGATACTGATTTCACCAGTTTTCCCTGTGAAAGTAGGATAACTTATCATCTTATCCGAGAAAATAGGATGCCTTATCTTCCTGAGCACGCCTCACCATGTGCTCGGTCTTTGTGAGGTCGGTCATGATGGTCATTTGAGCTGAGAATGCTGCTACCGATCTGATAATGCTCGGTCATCCGAACCAAAGTGGTCGGTCACCTATCATCATGTGTTCGGTCTAGGGATGGCAATTTTACCCACAAATCCGCAAACCCGCAAAAACCCGCCCGCAATGGGTATGATTTGGTAAATATATTAGTGGGTGCGGTGCGGGTTTGGTAATTTAAAGTAAAACCCGCTGCGGGTGCGGTGCGGGTTTGGTAATTAAGAAAAAAATGCGAGTATCCGCTGCGGGTATCTGCATACCCGCAATATTATTTTTTATTAATTAATATTTTTAGGACAATATAAAAAAAACCTTCATATAAAAACAACTAACAAAACCTAAACCTAAAACATTAATCCACGGTTCCACACTCTCATTCAGCCACATCCCGCAACCTGCCCATCTGGAGTTTTTTGTATGACTATTATTGTTTTTTTTTTAAACACACTTGTTAATAAAATTATAATACAAAAATTTGGATTAAGTTCATATGATCAGAAACGGGAGAGGAGCAAAACAAGCTAGTGTTTGCTGCAACTTCAATAACTTTCTTGCTTCTTCATTACACTTACACCACTTGAGCTTTGTAAGCATCACTTTCATTACAATTAGCATAAAAAATATGACCAAAGATTGATGATTACTTTTTAGCTTATTGTCGATTGAGTTTGCTAACTTAGATCATTATAATTATGAAGGGAATAACTCGTTTTAATTATGTTTATATGAAAAATAAACATATGGTACATAGTCTTTCATACATTATGTTATCTATGTACTGTATATATATATACATTGCATGTTGTATATGTCAAACGAAAAACAAATGTGAAAACTACAGCTAGCAATTAAAAATAAATTATTTAATTAAAAAAATTATATTATTAATAACACAAAGTAATTCAATATTTTAAAAACCCGCAAAAAATCCGTTGGGTACCAATGCGGGTTTGGTAATTTATTTTTATATGCGGTGCGGGTTTGGTAATGAAAATTAAAACCCGCAACGGGTATGGTGCGGGTTTGGTAATTTATTTACATATGCGGTGCGGGTTTGGTAATGGCAAACCCGCACCATACCCTACCCACTGCCATTCCCAGTTCGGTCTCTACATGTTTGGCTTTATAACACTCATGTGGTCGGGTCGGTATTAATGATTTCGACCGAGAAGGGAATTACCCTTTTTACCCCTGCCGTACTCCTTAAATAACATAGGTCCTGAAAACACCATCAACATAATTTTTTTTGAATCGTTGGAAATCCCGCCGTCAAACAATCACTTCTGAACTTAAACAGAGCAAGTAAAATCTTAATATGTCCAAAGCTCTTACAAGAAACGCACTCCCTGAATTTGAACTCAGGACTTCAATATGAGATATTGGACCCTACACCACCAATAGTCAAAGTTGGTATTATTTAACACGTTACTATTTTGCCTTTTGTATTGGTGTGGTAATTTGAGTTATGATTTATTTATTCATTCGATTGATTTCGCTTTAAAGTGAATACAGATTGAAAAAATTGATTCGTTTAATAAATGAGTCAATTCGATTCGATTCGTTGTATAAACGAATCGTATACGAATTTAAACGCATCGATTACCACAAAAAAATTTATAAGGATGGATAAAAATATAACTGAAATTAAAAAAAAAAAAAAACTAAATCCAACCGGAAAAAACTGAACCGAAATGATAATTTTTTTTATTTTAAACAAATAACTATTTGATTTTTTTAATTATAGAACCAACTGAACCGAACTAAAATAAATTTTTAACTAAAAGATCGAACATAATCGAATTAATTAAATAATTTATTTAATTTCATTTCATTTATAAAATTCTAATCATATAATATTGTTACTTTATAATTATATTTATTACAATATTTAATTTATTTGGTATTTAGTAATGATTAATTTCATAAAATATTTGTAATTTTTTTTTTTTACTTTGATTATTATTCTTTTTATTTCCCTACATTTTAAATAATTTAAATTATGATTATATCTTATGAAAAACCTTTATTGGTATAGTTGTGATTATAGGAATAGTTGCAATGCAAAAAAAAAATTGAAATAAATATCAGATTAAGTGAATATTATTAACTCTCATTTGGGACGTAACTCATATGTATACATTTATGAAGAATTAATATAAATAAATTATGATAATTTATGTCATTGAATAATATCATGACTAAACCAATATTCGTATTTAATTCATTTAATAAACGAATTGAATTCAAATTATGATATTATATCATAATATTCGTATTTGATTCGTTTTACCACCCTTATTTGTATATCCTAATTTTGTATTCTAATATTATTATTGAATACTTATAGGGGTGTACAAGAGGTGGCTTGGAGAATCCAACCAGCGGATTGTGGGGTGGTTGGAACATTTTCCATCCAACACAACTTGTTGAAAAATTCAACATTACCATACCCAGCCCGAACAAGGGTGTGTTGGGTCAGATTGGATTGAATTAATTTTAAAAATTATAAATTTAATTTAAATTTAAGATGAAAATGTAATGATTTCGTCTCATATTGTAACAATATTAAAGATATTTGTTGTGATCCCTTCTTCTATTAAGTTATTTGTCCTCTTTGGGGATGGTGTACTATTCATATAACCCTGCAAGATTTTTGTTCCTATAAGAAGTTTAACCAATGTGGGAGTAGTTGTGATTCAAGATGACAACGAGTCGGGTATGAAACAAGGATGCCAATACCCGTACATGGCTTGTTTAGGGATGGCAATCAAAGCCTGGCCGAGCCCAGTAAAAAAAATTAGGCCCGGGCGGTCGGGCTCGGGCCGGGCCTGGTCCTGATTTTTTATTATAAAAAATTATAAATATAAAAAATTTATTATATATATTTTATAAATAAAAATATTTAATTATTTATTTTAAGCCCGGGCCGGGCTCGGACTTTTTTGGTTGAGCCCGGCCCGGACCCTCATTTTGAGGCCCGGCTCGGGATTTTTTCACCCCCGGCCGGGCCGAGCCCGGACTTTTTTGCCTTGTATAGGCTTGTTCAAACAAATAGTATGAAATTTTGGCATGTACGTCCATAACATATCCAACCCCCGTTTACATAGAGATTTTACCTATATTAAAATAGTGATGCAAATACATGTACCTCATCTGTTTAACTAACATGTATATAAAATTATTAGTTTACCTATCCCTAAAGTATCGGGCCCCCATTTTCATATGATTTTTTGCCATCCCTAGTTGTGAAACGACATTATTTGGTGAAATAATGCTGGTGGTGTGACTTGAACCATAGATCTTTAAAGTCCATGTCACGTTTCTAAGTGCACATTGCTTCCAGAGTCGAACCGTTCGGTTCTACGGTTCCAGGTTGCAGGAACAATAACCGAACCGGTTCAAAATCGGTTCGGTTACGGTTCCAGCTTTTTAAAATCGCAAAACCGAACCGAAAAATTATGTTATGTTCTGATTCTGTTCTCTATTTTTAAGGGGAAAAAAATGGTCTGGTTCCAAACCGAAACCGAACCTTAAGGTTACAATTCTAAATTTTATGGAACCGTAACCGAACCGTTTGGGGGTTCGATTCGGTTCCGGTTTTGGAACCGGAACCAGATGGAACCGTAACCTTATGATTCCATCCGGTTCGATTTCAATTTCAAACCGAAACCGTGGCCGGATCCAGTTAGTACCATCAAGCCTAATTGGCCTTTTATAAAATTACTTTACTGCAACCCCATTTTCTACGAAATCATTTGTCCGCTTTATTTTCTATGAGGTTATTTATTCGCATTGGGTCATTTCTTTTTACTTTAATAGTTTTGTCTCCATGAATGGTTTCACCCACGTGCGAGTGGTTGTGACCAATATTATTTTAAAAAATAATATTTGTAGTGTGACTTGAACCATGCATATTTAAAATCCATGTCATGGTTATAAGTGCACACTTGGTACCATACTTATTAGTCTTCCATAGACAAAATACATTCAAAATAAACAACATAGTATATACTATATTACAAACAAAAAAATGTAGTGTTATAATAAAAATACTTATATATTTGAAAAATGTTATTTTTTTTCTTTAAAAATAAATAAATTAAATGTGAATCTAACCCCTAGTTGATCTAGTTTGTAATTCCAATCGATGAAGGAATCACATAGAAAGGGCTCCGTCGATATGGTGGGCCTTATTAAGGTACTCTACTGGGCCATGTTTTGAGCCTATGAGATGAGATTACGAATATTGTTGGCGGATTTTCGTTTAGGCTAATTGCCCCGGCCCACGGCCCATTATATATTTTTAATGCAATTTGATTTGCCAAGTAGCTATGTATTCTCATTCGATTACACCTTTAAAAATTAAAAAATAAAATAAAAAATACGATGCCTCGCCATTTGTGATGGCCTGCTTTTAAATCATGTGAATCTTATCAAAGAACCGATACTCCTACTCTATCTATAAAATTTTTAAAAAGTTAATATTATGTTACAGCATCGATTCAAATATTCAATGCGTTTTATGATTCCAATATGATTTGTTCGAAAACGTATTTCATCTCCAATTTATATTATATTACAGTTTTATTTTAACATTTTATTCTCTACCGTCCTAAGGGTATGACTTGGTGGTATATGACTCAATATCTCACATTGAGGTCCCGAATTTGAATACAGAGAGTGCGGTTTTTTTAAGAGTCTGGGATAATTGAGGATTTTACCTAATACGCTTAAACCCGGAAGAAGTGGTTTGGCGGTGAGATTTCCAACGATTAAAAAAAAAAAAATCTTATTCTCTTCAAATACATACTTCTTAAAAAAAAAAATTAAAGCTTCCATATTATTTGCTTATTTAATTTAAAGAGAATATCTAAATCCCTTTTAGAAAAAATTATCAATTTTGCACCCTTTAACTTATCCGACATTATAATATTTTGCTAATTGTTATTTTTTTTTTTCAGAAAAAAAAAAAAAGGAATCAGATTTCCTTACTTATTAAGGTGGGTTTTTGGTTATTTTTCCTATTTCGTGTTAAGTGGCTCATTGAAATTTTTATTTAAGATCATTATTAACTAACGATTGAATATGACACATTAAGTTAAAAAAAGCATCAAGATTTAGGATATAAAAATATTCATAAATTGAGTTGTCCTCTTCTGTAATCTATGCTAACCCTAAATTATAATAAATTAACAATACAATTAGTGCACGGAACTAAATAAATAATTGCATAGATTAGACACCGGGATTATTGAGGAGGCGCATGCTAATTATGAATATTTATGAAACTGTCAGCTGGTTTCTAATTAATTACAAAAGGTTAAAGTGATAATATATAATAAAATTGAAACATCTAAATTTTGAGATAATTGATCCAACAAGTTACAGATTTAAGTCACCGGTTTGGTCCCCGTGAATAATTGAATTTGAAATTATAAGTCTAACCACATAATTCTTCCTATCAAAAATGTTAAATGGATATAAAAGTGCGCATTACTATAAACACAAGTAGAAATACAATAAAATTTTAATATGTGATATATTTTTTATCTTATAGTAAAAGATTTTTTTGCTTTTTAAAGTGATATATATCATCAAGGTTGGTCATCGACTAAGTCGGTCGAGACTTCCGCCTATGACCCATACATTTTTATAATATAACATTACATTACGATAATAAACCTTAAAATATAAAAATAATTTTAGGCGGACCTCTATATCATTATTGTTACTCTTTCACTCTTACAAATGATATATATTTAAATGGGCTATCTATTCTTATTCAATTTCATAGAAACTAATGATATTTAAAACAAAAAGTATTCATAGAAATTAATGAAGGTAGTTGTGTTCGTCCCTTCAAACACGCATCTAGAGGAAATACACAAGAGGTGTTGTTGTTGTGTTCAAAATTCTCGAACTTCGATATTAATTAAGAAATGGACATAAATGTGTATGGTGTGTTTTAATTAATGCCCATGTATCGATCTCGTCATGGTTGACTAATAATATTAATGCCACCATGATAAAAAAAGTAAAATGGAAATTGTCAAATTATATATGTTTGCTTCAACAAGTTATGCTTTCTCGTTTTTTTTATGGGAAATTAATTGGGTTCTTGGAATTGGTACACGTGCTAGCTTCTGTATAAGAAACGAAAAGGGAAGATTAGGTACATGTACATTTGCTAATTAACTTTGCCCATTTGGGATTTTGTTTATACATCAAAAGACAAATTCATGTGTCTTAAAAATGATGAATTGGGTATTTGTTAAAATATCGGGGATAAAAAAGAAAAGAAAATTTAACAAAATAGACATGAATATATTTTTAGGTATGTAAAGTGAATATACGTGTATCATGACTCGTTTATTTGTATCGTTTTTCATATGTTGAGTCTCCATGATTGTGTTATGGGAATAATTTTTTTTTTTTTTTTTTGGAGCATGTTTGATCATATTGTGTATCAAATGTATTTATCAACGAGAATTAGTAGGTGCTAGTTAATTTAATTGATAATATAGTGTAAGAGTTTAATAATTCACATCGTAGAAAAAACCATCTAATTTCAATAGTGTTATACTTCAATAAATAAATAAATCGAACAACTTTGACTAAAGTGGTTCAAGTCGTTTCACAAACTTTGATAATTTTGTGCACACTTTTTTATTCAAAGATTCATTTGAATATATGCATGTTTTTTTTTTTTTTTTGAAACATTAGAAAAAACTCATCGGCAAATCACTTGATCCGAGTTTAAGTAGAATAGGTAAAATCCTGATTATCTCAGGCTCTTACAACCCTCGACTACTTCGAGTTCTTACAAGAAGTGCATCTCTGAATTCGAATCTAGGACTTGAACAATCAAATCATAAACCTTATGTCACAAAGTCACACCACTTAGAGACACATATATGTTTTTATAATATATGAAAGACCTATTTTTAATGATTTTTTTTTTTGAAATCGTTGGAAATTCCACCGCCAAATCACATCTTTCGGACTTAAGCGGAACATGTAAAATCTCAGACTGTCTAAGACTCTTACAAGAAACTCACTGCTTGAATTCAAATTCAGGATCTCAATGTGAGATCGTGAGTCTTACACCATCAAACCACGCCACTTGAGGATCTATTTGAGTGAATACAACAAAAGCGAATTAGTAATTATGCTCATAATGATGACAATGAATGAGTAATTATACTGGTTGGAATCTAATCACAATACTAAGATCATGGAGATTTGTTAGTTGAGTTTATGAACGATATTTCTTCTCTTATAAGGATAATCAGAGAAATTTATTTTTGAGCAAATATTTATTGTCATTAATTACTATCGTGCTGATGAAATATGCTTTCCAATATTATTTATTTTAAACATTAAAAAAGATATAATTAGTAATCCAAATTTAGCTCAAAAAATAATAATAAAGATTCTGAACTAAATTTGATATATCTCTCATATTTGTTTAGTATCAATTATCAAACGCGAGACACGTGCGGAAAATTATACAAGGCCGCGTTCTTCTTGACGGAAAGCAAAGCCAACGAATGTTTCAATTCAATTAGTCTTTCTAATTTCCTACACGTTTGTGTAACGACCCGTCAAACAAAAGCAATTTCTTAAAAGTCAAGAAAGAGTAGTTTCAGTCGTAGCAGAAAAAAATTTCAACTTTGGCATTTTAATTAATTAATCTCTTCACTCTCTCTCCATATATATATATATAAACCCCTAGTTGTGTGTTTCCTCTCTCATTAGCTCACACAAGACAAGACAACACAAGTCTCTTCTTAATTTGATTGCAGAGAGGGATTGAATTGAAACAAGAAATAGATATGGAGAAACAAAATTGTATTGTGAATGGTGGGATCAAGTTGCCTATTGGGTATAGGTTTTATCCCACAGATGAAGAGCTTGTTGTTCATTACTTGAAAAGAAAGGTCTTTGGTTTGCCATTGCCTGCTTCCATTATCCCTGAGCTTGATGTGTTTCAGATTCATCCTTTGGGCTTGCCAGGTTAGTTACTAGTGTGTATATATATTATTTCTCATTTGCATGCACTTGTTGATCATCACTTAATTAAAATTGTTTATATTTTATGTGTAAATAATTTAGGTGATGTGAATGAAAAGAAGAGGTATTTTTTTAGCAATATTGGAAATGGGAATGCTAATGCTAATGCTAAAGAGGCCAAATGCAAAGTAGCTTCTGGTTCTGGTTACTGGAAATATGTTGGCAAAAACAGACCAATTTTGTCTTCTGGGACTAACCAAGTTGTGGGGATAAGAAGAAGTTTGATTTTCTTTGAAGGCCAGCGTGCCCATGACACTCAAACTCAATGGGTGATGCATGAGTATCTCCTTGTGAGCATTTCAAAAAACCCCAGCTCATTAACCCACCTGGTAAGATTTTTATTTATTTTTTTGCATGATTGGTACTTAAATTCGTCTGGATTCAAAATCTTTTACATTAACTCGAGAGATTTTACCAACTGAATTAGTTGATATTCGCAAATTCATGTGTCAGTTTCTTAACATGCCATCATGTTGCAAATTTTAGTTTCTTTTAGCTCAATAAGGGTTTGATTTTGTTTGTGAATTCATGTGTATTGGCAGGTATCTAATTTGGTAATTATAGGAGGTTGGTCTGTGTATCGCATATTTCAAAGGAAGAAAAAACCTAGAAAGATCAGTGGAGCTGTTTCTAATAATAATATCATTTCTACCAGCAACAAAAATATACAGGCCATTGATTTTAGTACTTTTCAAGCTGATCAGTCTGATTTATTAGGCCCTCCAGAGCCAGATTCATCATGTTCAAGTGAAATAACAGTTGATGAATTATCTTCTAGTGTGTTAGATCAGGAAGAGACCAGTGGTTGTATTATAAAGCACATGAATTACAGAAATTGATCACATATTGCTGGACTTAGATCGAGTTCATTTGGAAGTATTTAAAATCGTATTAAAAGTGCTTTTTTTCTATGTTAAAATTATTTGAAATCTCTATAATATATAGATGCAAAAGCGTCGGTTAAGAAACACTCTCAAACTGATCGTTATTGTATCAATGTTTCGATTATTAATGAGAAAAAGGAAAGGCAAATTACTGTTTCAGTAACTTAATTATGAAATTGTGTTTTGCACGCAAATGCAACACTTCAGTTAATTATAATTATGATCATGTTGCTACTTTGATTCTCTACATGCTTTCAAATTTACTAAGTTGAAAAAACAATTATAGTGACAAGGAAAGTGGGAACACTTATTCATTAAGAAAAAGAAAGAAAGCAAGCAAAGAAGTGGTTATTATTGCTGATCACCAGTATCTAAAGCTTTTATTATCCAAAAGGCAAATAAATTTTGTGACAAAAAGGTGATCCAAAGAAGATATGTAAATAACAAATTCATACAAAAGAAAGGCATCCAATGAAGGAAGCAAATAGGGGTTCTTATTAGGTGTCTTAAAGGGCTTGATTTGGTGGTGTAAGGTTCGTGATCTCACCTTGAGGTTCTGGGTTCGAATCCGATGAGTGTATTTTTTGTAAGAGTCTTGGACAGTCGAGAATTTTACCTACTCCACTTAACCTCGGAAGGGATGGTTTGGCGGTGAAATTTCCAACAATTTAAAAAAAAAAAAAATCTTATTAGGTGATCAATATTCATTACTGTTTAAAAAAGGAGATACCCTAAATGAACAAAAAAAATATCATGGCTCAAGACTCAAAAGGGCATATTTGCACATGGGGTTTCGATTCTTGTCCTTATTTCAATATAAGAACTCAATACCCAACTAAAATATGCTCCCATTAACGAATCTTTATGACTTTTTTGATCAATTTTTTTTGTTTATAATTAAATAGTTTAAATCAATTTAGATAGCAAAAAGATTCTCTTTCCTTTTAGTTTGTTGTGTTTAATTTAATTAATGTGTTTGTCCTAAAGAGTGATGTTGGTTGTGTTTTTGTAAAATACTATTCTAGGGCGTGGTTAACGCCACCTCTCATGGGGTTGATGAGAATTATATTCTATGTGTCAGCCGATTAATCCAAATTTGAGAGATCATTTTATTATATCAATTCATTCATCTCCAAATTAATAATGTTCCTAAAAGATTAGTTTAACCTAGTGACAGATCGATCGATTGAGAGACAAAAGCTTCAAAATGGGCAAACATAGAAACAGTATTGGAGCTATTAAGAGGTGAGCGGAGTGATTAATGAGAACATCCTCGACTTAATAAGTCGGAGACCTCAATAAAGGATAAAAAAAAATACACAATTCAATATAATAAAAAATAAATAATATTATATTGAAATATATATTTTCTTTATTTTTTAGTGAGGACATTAATTTAATAAGTTAGGGCATTCTTATTAGAACCTCATTACATATATACACACACATAAATATTTAAGGGCTTCCAAAATGTTATTAAGATATGAATATAGCTAAAAGATAAGAAAAACGCGTACTTTAATACACTAAAGTTTATCTTTTAGTATAATAGAGTTCTTTTTTTAGCTTCGTCCAGATGTTAATAATATACGAAAGTCCATATAAAAATATTTATGTATATATAATCATTCTCAAGCGAGAATGCCTGCATAAACACTCACAAATGGGACAATATATATCAATCTTGTTTGTGGGATCCATTTTTAGTTCATGGTTTTCACATGTAATGTGCAAAGAGATGATTTTAGTTAAGTTGTGTTATGTGAAAACGAAGTGTCTTAATTTGTTTCTTCCTTAAAGGGAGATACAAGATATTTTCTGTAACTTACACTAAGATATACCATATATAAAGTGTTTTCTCTGAAAGATGAGCATCCTTTAAAGCAATTACTCGGTGGAATTTCACACACAAATAAAATTTAAGTTTGATTCATTGACAAGTTAGCAACTTTGTCAAATTAACTGTAAAGTTGGCAATAGCTATTCGCTTGCCGCACTAAGCTATATGTAATTTTCACACTTGATGCTTCCGATTACACCCAAAAGAGGAGATTTTGCTTTGAATGTATAATCATCAAGTTTATTTTTTGATATAATTCACATCACGAGAATCCTCCTAATCGGGGGAAGAGCTGAATATTCCGGTGAAGTAAGAGTATTCCAGCGACGGTGGACGATGGTTTGGTGTTTGGGCTCGTCGATTTGGTTGTTATTTGCAAAAAGATTCAACTTTTAGTTTGGTGAGTATTCTAATCTATTTCACATTGTTTTAATTTTCAAATAGATTGGAAATGTGCATTTTTTTAAGTGTCTTTATTGGATTTTTCATTTAAGTGTAAAGATTTTGAGTTGATAAGATTCGCATACAAAATATTATCAAATTTTAAAGTAATGGGTGTCCGCATGAACACCTATTTACTTGTGTGGGCATCCGCGTGAAGAAGTAGGTGTCCGCGCGGAAGCCCGAGTTATGGGACCTCAGCGTGAAAGCCCGCTATTCCATCATCAAAATTCATTCTACCATTTTTTGAAATTATCCATGATCCATCGTACCAAAACTTTAGCAGAATTAAATCCATTAAACTTGTATAATCACAAAAAATGAATTTTTTATTTATTTCTAATTTAAAAATTGAAACTGTCTTTTAAGCACCGATATGGGCATCCGGGAGATCGCACAGATGCTCAAATGCATTCCCAAGATGCGGATGCCCACGTAAGAAAATAGGCGCAATAGTATGGGCGTCTGGGCAATAATATGGGGACCTACGCGGGTGCCCATGCAAGAAAATGGACATTCGCATAAGCATATGGGTGTCCGCACAGACGCCCGCGAGGTGGCTCGACCGCCAGCGTGGGCGCTCGGGCGACAGACAGATCGCCCATTATAAAATTTACCAAAAACTACGAAAATAAAATGTTATTAACTTTATTTGATTAATTTTCAACTGATGAAATGAGTTTTTCAAGATTTTCTGAGTGATGTTGTTAAAAGATTTTTGTCAAAAAGGTGTGAGATTGGTGGAGGTTAGGGGTGTTCATAGGGTCGCGTCAACCCGCGACCCGATCTAACTTGACCAACGCAGGTTTAAAAAAATAATGATTTTTCCACTCAATCCGAAATTTACGGGTTGGTTAACAGTTTGATATTAAAACCGACTCGACACGACACTATAAATTTTTTATTATTTTTCTATAAAAATTATTAATTTTTTAAATTTTTTAATATTATCTCATTTGTTTATTACTTTTGTTGTATTAAAACTTTATATATATGATAATTTTCGGGACATAAAATAACTAACATTTATATTTCAAAATAAAATAATTCATTAAATTTTTTGGGTGACCCGACGACCCAATCTGATCGGATTTCACCTCTCAAAATTAAGATTTGGGTTTCTCTACCAAATCAGGTTACAAAATTCAAAAAAATCCGATCCGTGAAAACCCTTAATAGAAATTTTGTGATTATGATGGATAAGACCTTATTTTTATTTATTATTTTTTTTTTGTTTCACTTGAAAGTGAGAGTAATTTGATTTTGATGTGAAATTTTTTATTTTATTTTTTTTAAAAAAAAATGTAGTTGCTTTGGATTTACTCATGTGGTGGGTACAAAACCGCCGACCACATATGGTTCCTTGTACGAGTGGTTATGGAATCACAATCTACTGACAATTTCGGCTAATCATATTCCTAATACAAGACAAAAAAATAACATTAGGATTTGGATTTCCTGAGCGTAAATTTGTGACTTTTGTAGTTCAAAATTTTGACAATCAAGTGTGGACACACCCATAGGACCATAGCTAGTCAACATGGTAGGTCCCAAATTAATATACAATTACTACTACTTACTTGATAGAAGCATTTCTTTTGTAGTTTTGTATTATCGCGTTCACACATATTTCTTTTGGATTTTGTTGTCATTCATATATCACATCACATTCTCGAGAGAGTTGAAATGATGATGGGAGGTTTGTGTTATTTTAAATGGTTTGCTAATAAATCTCTTTGATCTCCATTAGTGATACATTTTGTTAGCAATACTTGATTGTTGGATCACAATCTATATGAAGATGAATGGACTTCTGCAGGATGGGCCCAAAACACCATCTCCTTCCCATTTTTCATTCAAGTTGAGGTAGTAGCAACTAAGGAGGCAAAAATCATTGTGAGAATAGGTTAAGAGATGCACATGATTGTGGTTCGGAACAGTAATCGAACCGCAATCGAGTCGTTGACAAATCTTAAACCAAATCATTGATCCCTAAATTGAACGGTGAATCGTATTCGAATCGGTCTCGATCAGTTCGGTTACATTGATAGCATTTCCAACTATCGATTTGGGCAGTTGGAACGGTTTGAACCATAACGGTTACAGTTACATTTTGGGTGGTTGGAATGGTTTGAATAAAAGTTGAAAATATCTAACTCATTTTCCAAGACCACAAATTATTTATATTCTTCACTCTATCAATTTCTCAAATTTCATATATTCAATCAATTTATTCTCTTATTATCTCAAAATCTTTTTTGATTGAAAGATATTATCTAAAATTTTCAATCTCTTTATTATAATGGCAAGCTCATCACACAACACTAACATTCATCAGGCTGAGGATATCACTCAATACACCACCGGCGAAACGACTTCACGTATTCAAGTGATAAATCGAGGCAATATGGGCGGCAATATTCTTGACGACGGAAGATCAAGGTTGAAACCGAAGATGTTAGAAGCTCAAACGTGTCTTGACGATTGGTGTAAGATGGAACGTCATGAACAAGAAAATCAGTCGTAAACTTTTTGTGAGTTCCATTTTTATTGGCATGTGTCCGTGACAAAACAAGTTCAATTGAGTTGTAATCTTTCATGAAGATCTTTGTGCAATTGGACTGGTTTCTGGCTGCTATGCATCAGACATGCGTTCGTGGCAGTGTTCGAACGATTGGCGTTAGTGCTGCGTTCGTTTTTGGGTTCGAACGTGTGGCGTTAGTGGCACGTTCTTTATTGGGTTGGAACGAGAGCATTCCAAAGAGCAAACGTTCGAGTCACGTTCTTGGTGGGTTCGAACGAGATCATTCCAGAGAGCATCCGTTCGTTGTGCGTTCGATGGCCGTTCGAACGAGTCTTCCAGTGGGAACGCGTTCGTGAAGCGTTCGATAAACCATTCGAACGCCAGTCGCATCTAAACGAGTTTTTGGCCTGCAAAACCCTAGTTTTTCACCCTACCTATAAATATAACCCTTAGCCGCCATTCTCATCTGTTGAAACACTTTTCCCTTGAGCCAAATCTCTCAAAAGATTTCAACTCTCTTTGATTTCACCTTGAAGATTCTTTGAATCTCTTGTCTTCTTTGTTAATGGTGAAATCCTTTCTTTGTTAAACCTTCAACACAAATTAACCCAAATTCCCTAATCCTTTAGAGTTTTTTAGGAGGAAGTTTGGTAGTCGGAGTTCCGGCGTCATTGGTGATATAATCTACTCAGAGACTTCAGAGGTTCTGAAGAAAACCGTGGGTCACGGGCTTGAGGAGTTGCCTTGAGTTCTTGCAGTATTGAGGTACTTGAGTCGGTGGAGTTGCCACCATAGGTCTTGACCATCGCTGTAAGTTTTTCTCTATATAGTGGATTCGGGTGGTAGCCTATACCCGGAGTGGTTTTTTACTCGGAAGAGTTTTCCACTTCGTCACCAAAATTATTGTGTTGGATTTTGTGTGATTGGTTTATTTTCCGCAATTTATATTTCGCTTTAAATTAATATTGTGGATTTTATTATAGTTGGTTGATTTGGTAATTGCCTGTTTCAATTCCATAGTAGCAGTAACATGACTTGTCTTGCTTATTGTTTGTAATTCCGCATAGGGTCAAAACCTTGGGTAACCCCGAATTTTCAATTGGTATCAGAGCCTGAACTCGGTCCTTGACCCATTAGCTATGGAACGTAGTCAACCCTTGAACTGTCCGCCATTTTTTGATGGCACATAATATTTACATTGGAAGGTTCGCATGAAGGTGTTCCTTAAGTCTTTAGATGAAAGAGTCTGGATGTCTGTTGAACATGGGTGGAAACCTCCCGTTGTTGTTGTTGATGGGGTCTCTTCCCCTAAAGATAAATTGACCTGGACCAAGGACGAATTTGATGCTAGCAATAGGAACAACAAGGCTGTTAATGTCATACATGGTGCTGTTTGTTCTGCTGAGTTTAGGAGAATCTCAATGTGTGAGATAGCCGAGGATGCTTGGGACATCCTGCAGACTGTGCATGAGGGCACATTGTCTGTTAAAAATAATAGACTCCAAGATTTAGCTACTAGGTTTGAGGTCGCCAGAATGAAAGAAGATGAGACATTTGATGAGTTTTATGTTGAGATTAACGATATTGTTAACTATAGTTTTAACCTAGGTGAGACTATTCCTACCAGTAGGATAGTTAGGAAAATCCTGAGATCCCTACCTGATAAGTTCCTACCCAAAATCACCGCCATCGAGGAAAGCAATGACCTCGATCAGTTTAATTTAGATGAACTCGTAGGAAAATTGCAGGTTTATGAGAAAAAGCTTCCTGGTTATAGAGAGCTAAAAACGTTTGCGATGAAAATCGCTAAGGAAGTTGTGCATGATTCGTCCGGTGATGGTGATACCATCACAAATCGTGATTTGGCCTTGTTTGCAAAGAAGTTTAAGAAATTTCTTAAACTTAAGAAGAGTGGCCATATCAGTAACATGGATAGAGAGGTTATGCCTAGAGAAATAAGGCATAGCAGGAAAGAGTCTAGAGATGATAGAGGTAGTAGATCCCGTGATGTCCAATGCCATGAGTGTGAAGGATATGGGCACATTAGACCTGAGTGTCCCACATATCTGAAGGCTAAAGGTAAAAAAGTCATGGCAGCCTCTCCCAGTGATTCAGAAGGTGGCTATACCTCTGATGAGTCTCCTAAAGACAAGAACAATTATATAGCATTTACTGCTAGTGTGACTGATGAGAGAGAGATTATTGTTAATGATGCTGATTCTGAAGTCTCTCTTGATGAGTCTGTTGATGATGATAGTCTTCATGTAGCTTTTGCTGAACTGTTTAATGAGAGTTTAGCTATTAAGAAGACTAATATAGAGGTCAGTAAAATGCTGAAAATTGTAGAGCTAGAAAAGAATGAAGCTCAAGCTAAATTTGAGCAAAGCCTTTTGATTGTTGATGACCTAGAGGAGAGGAACATAAGCCTAGTTAATAGAGTCCAAATATTAGAGACCGAACTTGAAAATGCTAGAACCCAATTGTCCGCATTTTCTAGTGGAAATAAAAAAGTGGACCTTATGTTAGGTATTATTTCTGAGCCTAACTGTAATAAGGCTTCTTCTTCCAAAGCTGTGCCTGTTGCAGCTAAACGTGACTTAGGTAAGAAACCCGTTATGTGTAGTCATGTTTCTCCTCCTGTTATTCCTGGTCTTGTTTCCCAACCTCAATCTAGAGGTATTGTGGGTAAACCTCGCTCTCATCCGAGGTTTGTGCCTGTGTGCCACCACTGTGGCAAGGCTGGACATATTAGGCCTAAGTGCTTCATGTTGTACAAGCAAAAGAAGAGGCATAAGATTGTGTCTTCTAGATTTGATTCTTCAAATCTAATGTCTCAAGTTTCTGCACTAACCAAACAAGCTCAATTTCTGAGTGAGAAACTTGATTTATTGTCTGGGAATACTCATGTGAAAGAGATTCCTAAAAAGGGTTGGGTGAAGAAGCAAGATGAATTTCCATATTCTTCTGCGTGTCCTGATGGACATGATGAGAGTGCACTTCAGTGTAACTCTGCTTAAAAGATGCATTTTTATTTTCCTATTGCATGTGTGTGTGTGTGTGTTTTATGTTTTTGCACGTTTATTTTGTTTTTCACAGCATATGGGTGTGTGTGTGTCTTGTTTTTGTTACATATCCCTTGGTATATAGGATGGAAACCCGGCCATAAATTTCATATCCGATTCCGAATGAACGGTAGTATGATCTGCACTTGGGATACAACTCCACGTACCATTGGATGTTTTGCAAGCCTGTTTGAGTCTTTATTTTTATTTGTTAAAATCTGAAAAAAAAAAATAGAAAATGAAAAAGACAAAAATTATTTTATTTTATGGCTTGTTAGAACATGAAAAGCTTATGCATGTGATCCTGGTATGTAGGATATATGATTATGCATGTATGATATGCTTTTATTTTTCTTGATGCTCTATATACATGAGTGTGTGTGATAAAAACTTTTGGTATATCCTGTGTTTGCACCTCACATACACATTTTTATTTTGTCAAGGCTTGGTCGCATGTATGAGTTTTTGGACTAGCAATCTAATTTCTTGCATACTTTGTTTGCTCAATAGTGTGACCTTTGACTATATGACCTTGCTATCCCCTTTTGCAACAGTAAAAAGAAATATATTTTAAAAAAAAATGAGACTCAGTGCAAAAGAGCCAAAATGACCAAATTCAAAAGATAAGGGCAAAAACCCTTCACTCGAAAGAGTTATTAAATATGAGCTCATGATATTTCTGGGGTAAATAACATAGCATGCAACCAATGTTGCTTATTTTCAGGTCCTAGTGGTGCTGGGTTTGAACACCTATTTTGTGGACTTGGTTTGTTTAGAGATTGATTTCTTTGGCTGTATCCAACTCATAAAATAAGGTCTTAAACCTTGATTGTTGTGCACTTTATTTTTCACGCAAGTGCCTTATATGCTTTGGTGTTTATGTCATATGCATAAGTGTTGTATTTAGCCACTTTTAAAATGCTGTGTATTGTTTCATGTCATAAACAGCTGAATACTGATTGGGTATCATTGTATCAGCTTGAAATGCTGTTTCAGTCAGTTTTTGACAGGATTTGTAATTATCTCAGTATGTGCCTGTGTGTGCTTCATGTTATTGCATACCATTTTTTTCTTCTTTCTTGTGCACCTTTCTGAGTTTTGATTTACTTCCCGTGTGTTATTTTGCTCACTGTATGTGCCTGTTAGTGAGGGGGTAATTCCTATTTGTTTATGCTCTTGCATGTGTTGTCTCATGTTCTCTTGTTATTTTTTTTCATGTTTTTTTTACCCTTTGTCATTTCGTGCCAAAAAGGGGAAGAGTAATATATTAAGGGGGAGAGCCTTAATATATAGGAGGGAGCCGTAGAATATCCTTTAGATATCTCCGTTTTAAGGAGAGTAAAGATTAATGGGGAGATGGATTTCTACTTGTACATGCATGACATTTTTACCTGCTTTATGTTCTATTTGATTATCCCAATGCTTTTCACGGTATATTGTTGTTTGTGGATGTTTCAGGTAGCAGGTATGTTGCTGCGGTGGCATAATTTTCAAGACTACTTTGTTAGGTGTTAGATCGAGTCCATTTGTAATAAGTCACTGTTTTCATGGTTGACAGTGGACTATTTGCTTTGTTGGGTCTATTACCGTAGTCTTTGTATTATGTAGTGTTTTGTCACGGAATGCCAAATGAGGAGATTGTGAGTTCCATTTTTATTGGCATGTGTCCGTGACAAAACAAGTTCAATTGAGTTGTAATCTTTTATGAAGATCTTTGTGCAATTGGACTGGTTTCTGGCTGTTGTGCATCAGACATGCGTTCGTGGTGCGTTCGTTGCAGTGTTCGAACAATTGACGTTGGTGCTGCGTTCGTTTTTGGGTTCGAACGTGTGGCGTTAGTGGCACGTTCTTTATTGGGTTCGAACATGAGCATTCCAGAGAGCAAACGTTCGAGTCACGTTCTTGGTGGGTTCGAACGAGATCATTCCAGAGAGCATCCGTTCGTTATGAGTTCGATGGCCGTTCGAACGAGTCTTTCCAGTGGGCACGCGTTCGTGAAGCGTTCGATAAACCGTTCGAACGCCAGTCGCATCTGAACGCGTTTTTTGGCCTGCAAAACCCTAGTTTTTCACCCTACCTATAAATATAACCCTTAGCCGCCATTCTCATCTGTTGAAACACTTTTTCCCTTGAGCCAAATCTCTCAAAAGATTTCAACTCTCTTTGATTTCACCTTGAAGATTCTTTGAATCTCTTGTCTTCTTTGTTAATGGTGAAATCCTTTCTTTGTTAAACCTTCAACACAAATTAACCCAAATTCCCTAATCCTTTAGAGTTTTTTAGGAGGAAGTTTGGTAGTCGGAGTTCCGGCGTCATTGGTGATATAATCTACTCAGAGACTTCAGAGGTTCTGAAGAAAACCGTGGGTCACGGGCTTGAGGAGTTGCATTGAGTTCTTGCAGTATTGAGGTACTTGAGTCGGTGGAGTTGCCACCATAGGTCTTGACCATCGCTGTAAGTTTTTCTCTATATAGTGGATTCGGGTGGTAGCCTATACCCGGAGTGGTTTTTTACTCGAAGAGTTTTCCACTTCGTCACCAAAATTATTGTGTTGGATTTTGTGTGATTGGTTTATTTTCCGCAATTTATATTTCGCTTTAAATTAATATTGTGGATTTTATTATAGTTGGTTGATTTGGTAATTGCCTGTTTCAATTCCATAGTAGCAGTAACAGGACTTGTCCTGCTTATTGTTTGTAATCCGCATAGGGTCAAAACCTTGGGTAACCCCGAATTTTCACTTTTGAAAATTTATGTGGTAACACTGACACAACTAATACCAAAGGCTCAAGAACCAGACCGTCTTCCCCAGATGATGATGAATAAAATATAAATGAGGTAAATTATTAAAAATAAAATTTAACATAATTACGTGAATTTTGATCTTCTACGACCCAAGATGATACGCAGACAACTTAATTAAGTGCAAACTCTTTTTTTTTTTTAAAAAAAAATAATAAATAAATTACCAACGTATATTAATCTTAAGCAATATTTAATTTTTTTTTATTAATTTATAATAATTTAAATCGGTTTATTTAAAAAATAGTTTCAAACCTTAAACCAAATCGAACCGTACGATTCAGCCAGTTTAAGATTATGGTTGCGGTTCGACTTTGGTCGAAACCGTAACCGAACCATTGGTCTATAGTTCGGTTACTGTTAAGCCAAAGTCGAACCATAAACCATAATCGTAACTGAATCGTGTGCAGCCTTACGGGGCTAACAGAGAGCCGCTGGTTTATGGATAGGTAAAATGATAATTTTATATACTTATTAATTGGCTGGGTTAAGTATGTATATTCACATTTCCATTTTGATAAAGGTATACTACAAGAAAGCTACCAAATAGCGACGTAAAATCCATTTACGAACATGGATCAACACAATATTTAATATGTTAGGGACATATATGGATAAAAAAAAAATTGTGCCTGTTCGTTGAATATACCGAATATGGATATTGATATCATCGTATTATACCTGACATATTGTCATCCGTAATTGCCACAACACCTCTCTAAAATACTTATGAGTTATGATTTATTTCTTAAAATTTATTATTTTTTAGTAAACCTCAACAATTTTAATTAAATTTTTATTTTTATAATATCATCATTAATATGATAAAAATCCTCGCTGGCCCCAATACATTAAGATGAGGTATGCGTATAATTTTATATACTCGTTAGTTAGGTGAGTTAGAAATTAGCATTATTGTACTAGCAAAGTTAAAATCACCTTATGAATATGGGCACACACGAGACCCAAGGAAACCCATAAGTTTATACTAGATATGAGTATAATTTTTATAGCTATTAATTCAACGGACAAATATAAATATTAACAAATCATACCAAGGGAACCAATAAATTTATACTAGATATAACCATTAATTCAATAAACATATATAAATATTAACATCTCATACCAGGCCTCACTAATTGCTATCCTTCATTAACATTAAGTAAAAAAAAAAGTTGTATGGCGCTCAACGACTTAAAAGCAAAAGGTTTTAGACTGAAACTTGGCAGAGATAACAACATTACTTCTAATTAAAAGTAAATAATAATATCGAATATTTATTTGCTTTCATGTCTCTTTAATGCAGATTAAGCTGATGATGATTTTGTGACTCATCACCCATTCACCATGGAGCCCGCAACATTGTCTACTTTGCCTACAACGACGTCGTTGACGTTGAGGAAACAGATAATGTTGAAAGAGATGATGATAAATTGATAATGAGAAATATGAGTGGTAATGGGTCGAGCCATGCCCATATTTGGATAAGTCTGATCCGAGCTCATACTTTGATATGTCTGATCTAAGCTCGAGAAGTAATATTCAAGCATGGGTTCAGGAAAAATCATGCCCGAACTGTTATCCGGCCAGGCCGGCCCGACCCGCCTCGGGCTCGAAGTGGAGCTTTATCTGACCTTTTTTTAAAAACAAAAAATTATATATATATTATTTTTTTAAGTCTGGGACTAGCCGGGCTGGACCTGACTTTTTGAGTTGAGCCCAGCTCAGACCCAGGCCGGGCTCAACTTGATGATATACAAAAAGCTTCATTCTAATCACATGAACCAAAAATCGAATTGGGAAATAAGCAAATCAGACAGTGATGCTCCCAAATATCTCATCAAATTGAACAACCAGGCTGCTTCCTTTGCAGAACCTATTTTTCTCGTGCAAAATTCCAAGCAATAACAAATCATTTCAGACCATAAGTCCTATAATTTCTTGTCCACGATTGAATTTCGGTGTGTCGATTTGTGATGATTCACGCCCTGTATGATATATATCTGGACATTTCTTAGTAATAAATAAATAATATAATATTACGTCATCCAACTAATAATTATAAAAATCATATTAAATATAATTACTATTTTTCTATAGATTTTTTTTTTGACTAATTATAAGAGAATTCGGCTATCATAAGTCTTGCACTACAATTTTTTTTTAAAAAAGGTCCTATTAACATTTACATATATTTATTTACACTCTAACATACATTAAAACGTTACAAGTGTGACAATTGACTGAAATTTTTCCTTCGCAAGTTACAAATTCGTACCTTTGCCGAAACTCAAGACTTTGAATGAACTTGATGTATTAATTTCTCTATTAAGGGTTAATTTGATACGTAGCTTATTATTTCCTGAAGACTTTAATTTCGTCCATCATAATCAGCAGGAATCAGACCGAACAGTACTCTTTAAGTTCTAATCATTCACAGTCAATGTCTTGAATCGCAAGTCTCTTAACAGATAGCTCTCTCTCTTGTGTCGCTAGTTATCCTTTCATCTTCATTCCTTGGGCTTGAAGAAACCCCATCCTTTTGACCATTCAAGATCTACTAAGGACACATAACTTATTTCTTTTGTTATCAAGGACGCAAGATAATTCTCCTTGAATCACTACAAAAATTATACCCTTTAGCGTCGAAATAAATCGACGCCAAAAACCATATTTTCGACGCAAAATATTATTAGCGTCGAAATAATCAGACGCCAAAAGTGGACGCTGAAATGTCGACGAGAATAACTTCTAGCGTCGAATTAAATAATTGCGACGCTAAATACTGTATTTGGCGTCCAATTTTGTTCGACGCTAAATTAAATTTTCTGACGCTATAGGTTATATTTGGCGAAGAAATAAGTCGACGCTAAAAGTTTGACTTTTAGCGTCGAAACATTTCGACGCTAGAGTATATTAAAAAAGTAATATCTGTGTACTTACTGCGGCGATTTTCTTGTAACTATTAGCGTCGACATGTTCGACGCCAAAATGAATCTTTTGGCGTTGACTGCTTCGACGCTAATAGTTAAAAAAATTTGTTTTTTTAAAAAATTATTAATTTACTTTTTTTTAGTCTAAAATAATTGATTTAATATTTAATTTAATTGAAAAAAAATTCTGATTAATAACAGAATTACAAAATATTATAATAATTATTATATTCAATTTTTTTTTTTAGAAAAAAAACATATTATATTAAAACTATTTGTTCAAAATGTTTATACAAAACCAAATATAAAATTTATTGCTGTTGTGATGGGGGGACGCTCGAGCCCGATGCACCCTGACTGATTGAGGCCTCCAACATCTGACGGAAACCATCACTTGCTGTTCGAGATGCTCCATCTTCTTCTCGTGGTTCACCTTGACCTGTTTTAGCTCGTCCTTAGTCTGTTGTAGCTCGTCTCAGGTGGTGCCTAACTCGTCTTGAAGAGAGGCATTTTCCGAATTAACAGTACTGCGTGCAGATGACGTCTGCTTCTTACGAGTGCCAATGCCAACGTTGTAAGCTGTCTGATTCTTGAAAACCAATTGCGACAACTGCTCATCTGGTATCGGGTCGGACCCTGTCTCATGAGTTTGATGTTGGAGTTCCATCATTTCGTTTGGTTTCAAAAAATAAGTTAATTTTAGAATTTGAGAAAAAAATTAATATATATAATATTATTTATTTTATTTTAAAAACTGAAACTTACATAGCAACGTTCGGCTTCTTCATTTATCCATTTGTTTCTTTCATTGTAATGCGTCACACGGAAAAAATCTGGAAATGATTGCACCTCACATGTGTTACTCTGTTATAAACAGAAAATAAATTCAATATTATTCCACATTAGTAAAACCAATGAACTGTTAAATTTTACGTTATGATATATTTACCTCAGAATGTTCGGCACGATGTTGGATAAATGGTTTCGAACCTCCACGGTGGTTAAAACGTAAGTGACTTCGATTTTCCGCATTTGCGTGACATTTATCCTGCATTTACCAACAATGTAAGTGTTGGTAATTATCTAGGTCCCAAGATCATCAAACAAGCATGATAAAGTGTGAAATACATATCAAAGAAGTTGCGGAATACTTACATTGATCGGTTGTGCGACGAAACGACGAACAAAATCATTTTTCCCTTTGAAATTCGGACTTGGCAGTGAGCAGTCCACTGGTTCAAGTTTTCAGATTTTGCTTCATCATTTGAGCTTCAAACCTTCGTCGTTTGATTCCCGGCTCGTGGGTAAGTTTCCCTATCACCTTCGCATGTCTCTCGGAGTGCTAGCTCTACTTGATTTTGCCACAAAATCAACACCCATTGCCTCCCTAAGCTCACGGTTTTGAAGCAAACCAGTGAGCATTTTCACAGCCCCTTGGGCGTGAATGGTGAGAGAGAATTAGAAGAGAAGAAGTTGTGTATTAATTGATAAAATGGTTTTGTATATCTTATATATGATTTCTAAAATTAAATATATGATATACACTTTTCAAAAGTCAAAGTAATATATGTAATAATATATTACCATCAACTTTTAAAAGCCTTTTCCAACCACTACCAACTACATCAAGTCACATCTTTCATTCAATCAAGTGACAAGTTGTCACATCACTCAAAGTGATATTTGATTTGACGCTTGATGTGACGAATGATTTGACGCTTGATGTGACTTGCGTGCCGCACTCGAATTCGAAATACGAATGCGCTCGCAATCACTCTCGGGCTCGGGTTCGCTAATTCCTAATTAGCGAATTTTCCGTTGCGTCGTAATTAAATGATTACGCCTAGCGAATTCACTATTCACGTCGCTAACGAATTAATTCTAAATTAATTCGTTCGCCCGAATTAAAATCCAATTTCAATTCCGCGTCGAAATCCAATTACGATTGATATATCAAATATATCAATTTACCCGATTAATTCTAAATCAATCGTTTTCTCTCTTTAGACGATATTTTATCCCAGATAAAATATCTCCGTAATTAATCCCAGATTAATTTTCTCTCTCATCAAATTAATCCCAGATTAATCATGAGTGCGAGTCATACGTCATCGGTGAATCTTTGGGAAGCGACCCATGAGATCCCCGGATATGTTGGCAGTAAATCGAGTCGTCAGACTATCCGAACACGTAAGTACCTCGTACCACATTTACACCGATTCACAAGACAAGGTTGGCCTCTAGCAAAGCGCCATGCCTACCCAATTCTCCGGAAACATTCTTACAGGAATATATAGATCTGTATCAGGCGTAGTATACAGTAGTATTGCGTATTTCGATCCAGTATCGGATGGTCACGTGCTAGGCCTGGGGCTGGAGTTGTGTCTGCCTCGTACGAAGCACATGTCGGATGTCTGGTAACTAGTCTATATAATCGGATATACATGACCTAGTCATAATACCTCGATGGCCGCGCAGCACTTAAGAGCACTAATACCGTATCCTACGTGACATCATCTCCATTATGACTGGAGTGATACTTCCGTCTTGATATCACACCCAATACTCTACGATTCTCAATATACTCAGTATCGGCGTACACAGAACCTGTTACAGCCCTGGATGACCTCAACAAAAGTATATTGATTGTCGCAAGCATTAGCGGTGCAAGTCTCAGGTTAAGACCAAATTACACCTACCCTGATGTCGGACTCCCATAGACACATAGTCATACTACCAATGGGATTCCGATGGGGTCTATCCAGAGCGAAGCTATTTCCCGTACCATCGGTGAAACACAACCTCCTATTACACTTGCATGAGTATCCAATACCCAAATATATGAGAACTATGCCGTTGTGCCCTCACAACGCGCACAAGTGCAATACTAGCCTATTCTGCATTATCGATGTCCAGTCTCGATAATACTACGACTAGGGATATTTAATGATTAATCCTTCACGGACTGATACAGTCTCATATCATTCTCAATCCAGGAACTAATCATATGGACCTCTCTTCATTTATACATCTATGGTGATCCAATCACAAATGATGAGAGTGCAATTTCCTTGTCACATAGTTAATTTGTACAACAACACTATGATCTGTACAAATAGTGATGCTATGGGTCATATTATCCAACAGTAAGTACCGAAAACAAAGACAATTATAAATTTCTGTTTATTTCAAAATTTACCTCGTGTTTTTTGGTAGACCAAAGATCACATAAGAATGTCCAATCTTGCTCCTCTATAAAACCAGGCTTGTGTTGTGGAGTATCTGAAGGTCCATGTTCGTCGAATATTGGTTTCAGGACTTTTGTCCTATAATCTTTATAATTTTTCCCAATGTGGTTGTCAATATATTGTTGGACATTCACTTTGGTCAGATCGAAGTCGAACCACTCCTACATGAATAACAACCGAGTAAAAATATGTATAAAATAAAAATGTTAACTAACAAACAATATCGAAAACTTACAAGTAGCGAGAGAATAGCTGGTTGATTTTCGTCTCCCACGGTATCTTTCTCCAAGAAATGTAGTTTTGGGGAGCTTCATATCGAGCTACAGCTCCTATGGCTGTATTAAACGCTGAATTATGTTGTCCGGCTTGACTGTGTCCATCATCTGATATCTCAATCCGGATACGACCGTGAGTCTTAACGTACTTAGACAACCTCAGACCACGGGTGCGTCCTCGACCCTTCGCTGTACTGGACTCACATGTGCTAACAGAGACTCCACCAGGGCCAGTTGTCATTGCTGATGTAGATGGAGTCGCATTAGCCCGTCTGCGATTGCCCGGTACCATCTGCAAAAACACAAAAAATTTCATGTATTTTAAATGTAATAGAACCAAACCAAACACATGTATTTTATAGTATATGTATGAACATTATATTACAAAACCAAACCAAACTAAACTTAACCAAACCAAACACATTCCAAATTTAATGTTAATCAGAATTTTCTCGGCCTTGGCTTTCCCTCTCTCGCTCACCTAAATCTCACTCACATACAAGAATCACAAACACGCTCTTCTTAGACCCGGCCAAGGTTCCGGTTCGGAACCGGAACCGAACCGGAACCGAACCGGTTGGAACCGGAAGGTTCCGGTTCCAACCGGTTCCGGTTCCGGTTCCGGAACCAGAACCGAACCGGAACCTGACCGGTTCGGTTAGGGTTCTTACCCTGACCGAACCGGTTGGAACCGCTGGAACCGAACGGTTCCAACGGTTCGGTTGGAACCGAAAGTAAAAAAAAAAAAAAAAATTATTTTCTTGGAACCGTAAGGTTCCACAAGTAAATCTCAATTTTTTTAATTAATAATAATGACTTAATGAGGTTTAAAATTGCAATACTAAAACATGAATGTCCACGTCCTTTTTATAACCAACTCTTGGTTATTGACTTCTTTATATAAGCGATGTGGGACACAATAGCCAAGTAACAAATATCCCACATCGCTTATATAAAGAAAGCACTAGCCAAGAGTTGGCTATAAAAAGGATTATATGTTAAAAGAATTTTATAAAAAAATGATTCTATAAAAATGATGTGATAGTATGAAATAACATTACGATTATAGAATTTTTTTTATTTTTTAAAATTTATTATTAAAAAAAAAAAAAAAAAAAAAAAAAAAAAAAACCGGAAGGGGAACCGTAAACCGAACCGGAACCGACCGGTTCGGTTCCGGTTCGGTTTACGGTTCCGGTTCCACACTTGTGGAACCGTGAACCGGCCGGTTCGGTTCGGTTCCGAACCGGAACCGAACCGGCGGCCAGGTCTAGCTCTTCTAGTCCAAACTATGCAATTCCAAACCCAACCAAAAGAACAGCCCCTTCCAGCCGACCAATTCCAAACACACAGACCCCACAACAGCAATTTTCCAGAAGAACAGCAGCAAATTTGCTGCTGTTCTGGGGGCAACACCAACCAAAAAACCCTAAAGACCCATTCTCCTTCTTTGACCAAACCAAAACAACACACAAAAACCACCAAATAACTGAAACAAACAAACCAAAACAACCACCAAACAACCGAAATAACCAAACCAAAACAACACACAAACGAACCACCAAACAATCGAAACAAACAAACCAAAACAACCACCAAACACCTAGAAAAACAACCACCAAACACCTAGAAAATCAACCAAGCCACTAGCAGCCCTAAAATTAAACCACAAAACCGAGAAAGAAGAAGAATTTGAGACTTACCTTTCAAGTCTATGAATTTTCTGAAGAAGAGTGGTTGGAGCCGAGAAAGAAGAATAAGGCAGAGAGATATCTGGTTTTGGACGTCTGAGCCGAGAAAGAAGAAGACACTGGTTTTAGAGATTTAATGGACATTTAGCGTCGAAATGATTCGACGTCAAAAGTAAATAATTTCGACGCTAAAAAGTCGGCGGCTTATTAAAAATTTACGGTTATTTTTCCGGGAAATTTAATTATTTTCATTTAGCGTCAAAATTAAACAAATCGACGCTAAATGTTAGACATTTAGCGTCGATAAGACTTATCGACACTAAATGTATAAAATTTAGCGTCAAAATATAATAGTCGACGCTAAATGTCTGTCATAACGTCGACTATTATATCGACGTTAAATGTCTAACATTTAGCGTCGAAAAGTCTTATCGACGCTAAATGTCTACCATTAAAAATAATAATAACAATTATATGATAATTATAGTATTAATAATTACGACAATCTTTCAATCATATTTAAATAACAATTAAAAACAACAACCATACATTATAATGCAGAAAATTATTCATCAATCACAAAACTAACTTCATTAATCAATATTATCTTCGGTATTTGAGGATTCGTGACTGGAATCGAAGTCATCTTCAGTGTCAAATTCTTCTTCACATGCTACTTCAACGCTCAATTCAGAAGGAGGAATTATCTCAACGTCTGTGCTATCTCGTGTTAATGTGATATTTTTAGGAATGGTGACAATTGGTCCATAAAATATCTGTTCAGGAACTTCGAAGTTGCCGGAGACTTCTTGTGTTTCATCTGATATGTCAACTCTATCTTTCTTCTGTGTGTCCCAAATGCCCCTATGTTGTAACTTTTCTACCACCATCCATCCAGTTCCTAACTTTGGATCAGATATATATATCACTGAACGTGCTTGGGTACAAAAATGTATGGATCATTCTTGTACCAAAAACGTTGAACATTAATTGACGTTAGATGATTACTAACTTGAATTCTCCTCTTTCTGGCATTTGTGTCAAACCACTTACAGTCGAATAGCACAATATGTCATCTGGGTCGGTATATCAACTCAATGACCGATTGCAACACTCCGTAGAAGTCAATAAGATCTGAGCCGTGTTCTCCTTGGACTACAATTCCATAATTCTGAGTCATATGAGTAACATTTCGCTGTTCGGTATGAAATCTAACTCCGTTGACAATGCATCCACTGTATTCATAAGCCTGCTTTTGAGGCCCATAAGCCAAAAAAACCAACGAGGATGACGAGTCCAATTGACCATTTTGCACTTGGTTCTTAATCTAATTATGAGAGAAATATATGTGTTAATATAACAAACTGAAATATTTAATGTTAGGATAAAAATAAATATAAAATGTTAGGCCTTAAAGTTGTCTCAAACCATTTAGGAAATTATTTTTTGTGTGTTTCATCAACGTTATGGTCACCACCACATTGTAGCATTGTTAGATGTTGCCTACAAAAAATGAGTTAGGTTAATGTATGGCAAAAATACTATGGTTATGCACCAGAAAAACTTACGTTAAATACGGTTGCACTTCATCACAATTACTCAATATAAACCAATGCGCACGTTGAACTTCCTGAAGAGTTAGTAATTTGACACCTACTGCTCCAAATGGTCTGCAATTTTGACGGAACACTGTGATATCTTGCGAATTACTTGCATCTCCATCATAGTTTCGTGGCCGACGATTAAAATGAGTTTCAATATTCTGCATGTACATCGAACAAAATGTTATTACTTCACTTATTACAACAGCTTCAGCTATTGACCCTTCAGGGCGCGCCTTGTTTTTCACATATTGTTTGTAATCTCCCAAAGCCCTGCATATATGACAACAAGTTTGCATTAAAACTAAATTCAATGCACAGTAAAAATTTAAGAATGTAATATTTAAAAATGTATATATATAGTACCTCTCAATGGGATACTGATAACTGTGGTTTATACCCACTTATTCCAATATCTTTAGCTTATTATTTTGTTATAATTCGAGATATTTAATATCATTTATAATTTATTTTATGTTTATTTGTAGGAGCATTAATATATGGATCTGGGAATAATTGCACGTGTTTTGGGAACTTCAGGGAACACAGGACATCACCGGGAGCATTGACACCATGGCACATATAATTAGGCGCCACAGCGCCTAACATTTGTAATTGAAGGCGCCATGGCGCCCACTTTCATGATACACATTGGCGCCATGGCGCCAAAGAGAAGAAAAGCAGGCGCCATGGCGCCCCCAAGTTGCACGCACCCATACAAATTTCCCGAGACTTTGGCGCCGTGGCGCCACTCAACCAGGGCCACGGCGCTGCGGGACGCGCTTCCAGGAATTATTTTTTAGGGCTTTTAAGATCCCTAATGATACCCAATGACTCCCAGACTCCACTATAAATATAACAGTTCATCCAACACTCAATGGGAGGCTAATACAGAGCACAAAACACGAAATACATATTTTTAGAGATCCAAGGAGAGGATTGAAGAGCGACAAGAGGAGACAAAGGCTTTAATATCCGGAGAGGAAGAGATTCAATTCGGGTTTTATCTTCTTATTTCTTTCTTAGAACTCTAATGATTTCCATTAGATTCGTGGTTTGATTATTTATTGTCTTATCTTTTGTCATGAATTTACTCCTTAATTCTGGATAATGATGTAATTGATGCTTGAACCTTGTATTTCGTTTATAAATTTTGTTATGAAGTTTTATTAATTTATTTATATTCTTTTGAGTTTAATGTTTCGCTGGCCACAATTTGAGATGATATATGTTTAGAATCTATCACTCGAGAGAGGGGATTTTGAATAGATCTAGAGAATATAACCTAGGATTTTATAGAGTTCGAGAGAATCTGTAGTCCTTTGAAGTCATTAATATAGAATCACAAAGCGTAATGAGTTGTTAACTATTGGATTTTTATAGAGATATCGAAGTCTATAGTTGATGATCTTTTCACTCGGCACTCGAGAGAGAGAGTGGATATTTTAGGAGTCTTGACTTATAAACAATATAACTGAACAAAGATTAATTGGCATAACGAATACATAGGTGACAGCTAGGTGAAATCATGATCCAGAATCTCTATCGTATTAGTTCCATCTATCAAAATATTTTTATATTTTATTTATTTATTAAAAATCTTTATTATTTGTCGTCTAAATAAAGTTAGGATTATCAATTGTAGTACTTAGTGCGAGTTAACGCAATCCATGTGGGTTCGACACTCTAAACTCATTTATACTAAAACTTGACACCGTACACTTGCGGTACGATATAAAAATATCACAACAGATACATCCATTTGTAATGGTCAGGATCTCTCTTTCTAGCTTCAGCCGGTAAATGCACGGCCAGATGTACCATCACATCAAAAAAAGCGGGTGGCAAAATTCGCTCCAACTTGCATAGGATTATCACGATTCCTCGCTCAAGTTCGTTAATAACAGTTGTGGTTAATGTCATCTGACATAATTATTTAAAGAAGCCACATAGATCAAGTACGACGTCGCATACATTCGGGGGGAGATAAGGTCGAATGCCAACATGAAGGAGAATCTCGAGAAGCACATGACAATCGTGACTCTTTAATCCCGTTATTGTATCATCTCTGACCCAACGCCCAATATTCGATGCATAATCATCAGAGAATTTAACCATTTTCAGCCAATCAAAAAATGATTTTCTCTCTGATTGAGTGAGCACATAACTAGCAGGTGGCTTAATAAGACCTCGAGAAGTGACTTGTAAATGCAATTCACTACGAATTCTAAGATCTTGTAGGTCCAATCTAGCATTTACAGTGTCTTTTGTCTTACTCGGAATATTGAATAGTGTGCCCACTAAACTCTCACAAATGTTTTTTTCTATATGCATTACATCCAAATTATGTCGCAAACTCAGAGTCCCCCAATATTCTAACTCAAAGAAAATACTATTTCCTGTCAAATTCAACTCTTCAGGTAAGCGTTTTCGATTTTTATCTCTATTATTAGGATGTTTACCTGGTGTGATGTCTCCGAGATGTTGGCAAAGTATGTCGAATCCAGACAATGGACTGGGCATACTCTGAGGTTCATGTTGACCGTTAAATAATTTACTCCTCCGCCAAGGATGACTCAACTCAAGAAATCTCATGTGCCCTGTATCCTATTTTATTCTGTAATCGTTGCGAAGGTGTTTGACCCGCACAAACTGGACATGCCATGTATCCCTTAGTGCTCCATCCAGATAATGAACCATAAGCTGGAAAATCATTAATGGTCCATAATAATGCGGCATGCATTTGAAAATACTGCTCGGAAGCTGCATCATAGGTATACACACCCACATTCCATAATGTTTGTAACTCCTCGATCAATGGTCTCAAGTAAGTATTCATATCTTTACCAGGGGAACGTGGACCAGGGATAAACAATGACATAAACATGAACAGATCCTTCATACATTTCCATGGAGGTAGGTTATATGGAAAAATAATAATGGGCCACATGCTATAAGAGTTGTACATATTCCCAAATGGGTTAAAACCATCAGAAGCAAGACCTAACCTGACATTACGGGGTCCTCAGCGAAACGGGAGTACATGTCATCAAATTCCTTTCACTCGGTTCCATCCGCAGGATGTCTAAGTATGCCCTCTGCACCGATCCTCTTTTCATGATGCCACATCATGTCAGTCGCTGTGTGTCGTGACATGAACAATCTCTGCAGTCTGGGCGTTAAAGGGAAATATCGCAATATCTTTTGAGGCACTTTCTTCCCCGTACCACGGACTTTGTATCGATTTTCACCACATATCGGACAATATTCAAATGATTCATACTCGGCACGAAATAATACACAATCATACTTACAAGCATGAATGGATTCATACCTCATTCCCAGATCACGCAACATTTTCTTTGCCTCGTAGTACGACTTAGGAAATTCGCTTCCAACCGGTAACATTTGACCCAGTAACTCTAGCATCATATCAATACTTTTGTTGGTCATTCTGTTGATCACTTTAATGTGTAATAATTTCACAACGAAATTCAAGATCGACATTCCAGGCCCTTCAAATGGAATTTTTTTTGCCTCATTAAGTAGTTCACTGAATAAATTTTGATCATTTCCACTTAACACTGGCATGTCACCACTGACACTATGACCAAGTTGTGGACCTTGTAAGTCATGCAAAGCATCAGTTATCTCATCGTTTACAGGTTGATTGTAACTACTACTCCCTTCACCGGAATCAATAAACCGTGACTGAGAATGATACTGCTCACCGTGATAAATTCACGTACGATAAGTTGGTGATATTCCTGGCATGTATAAATGATTATGAACTTCATCTAACTGTTTCCTTTTCCTATTCAAACAATTTGCACATGGACACCGAACACGACCTTCTGCATCAATGTGTTGCTTTGCGACTTCCATAAACTCATACACTCCATTACGATATTCAACACTCAATCTATCCAGCGAGCTCATCCAATTTCTATCCATTTAAGCGAAATACCTAAATATAATAATATAATTATTAAATATCATATTACACTCATCAACATTACTAATTCATTAATTATTTATTTAAGCATATACATATATATTTAGTTGATAAAGTAAATAGTTTACAGAAAAATTCTATTTAGTTAATTAATTAACTTAATCTACATATATGAACATAAGCCACTAACAAAAAGTATATAATAAACATAATCATAAAAATTGAAAAATAATAAAGAATATAAAAGAAGACTTACCTTATGGAAAATTGATTACAATTTTATTGAAAATTTGTAGGAGAGTTGTGAGGTTGGAGAGGAAAGATTCTGAGATTTCAGAGGATGAAAATGAAGAGAATGGGAGAAAAAACAGAGGGGGAGAAGGGTTTGTGGCATTCCGTATTTTAATCTATATTTAGCGTCGAAACATTAAATTCGACGCTAATTGTTGTAATTTTTAGCGTCGAAATAGTTTATTCGACGCTAAATGTCTGATTTTTAGCGCGTCGACATAAATTTAGACGCTAAAGATTAAATACTTGTCGGTGGAATCTTCATAAACCTTTAGCGACGCCACATAGTCGACACTAAATGTCTTATTTTTGGCGTCGACTAGTAGTTTTGACGCTAAAAGTATAACATTTAGCGCCAAAAATTATTGGAATAGTAAAATAATTTAGCGTCGAATAATTTTCGACGTTATAGCGTCGAAAATTTTCGTCGTTAAAAGCCTGATATTTGGCGTCGAATTTTAATTACGACGCTAAATAGTTGGACGCTAAAAGCCATAATTCTTGTAGTGAATATTGTTTTATTATAGAAGAAAAATTAGCCAACTTAAATTAACTCTTTTACGTAAACCGTGGGGAAGTGAGTAAATGAACTAATGATGTGCTAGCTAGATTTCTTTATTATGGAATATGAAAACTTCAAACTTGTACCATACATTCATAAATTATATTCGGGAAAATTATAAAATAAGTTACATTGGGCACAAATATAAATGAAGAGTTCTATACGTGAACAATTCAACTGATTATAAAATTAGACTTACACCTAACATACAAGACACATTTCATTCATTAAAGAGTCTTCGCAATTGAAAAAAAACTATGTTATCATTAAGATTTAATGATTATATTAAATTCGATGATTTGATGGCATAATTTTTAACATTTTTTTTTTTTAAAAAAAATTATACCGCAAGTATTTTCCAAATTTGGCATAATCTTGACACTCATGACACCTCAACTAGTAGGTGAGTATTTCATTGAAATTGAAAAAAAAAAAATCATTCATATGATCATAGTGTACACGAAGACGCCATAAATTGTCACTGGAGTTTAATATACGTATCACTGATTTAACACCATTTTACATTTTTAACTAAAAAAATTAAAACAAATAAATTAACCAAACAAAATAAGAACACTCACAAAATGCAAAAAAAAAAAAAAAAAAAAAAAAAAAAAGCATAACAAAAACCCACTATATCCACCTTTACAAAGCATTTCCTGAACAGTCTACATTAAAACCATAGTCGTTGCTGCCTCGCCGGGGTGTGGTTGAGTAACAGAGGGTTTAGAACTTGAATGTTAGATTACGAGTTCGAGTTCAGAGATATATTTCTTGTAAGAATCTGAAACTGTCAATGATTTTATCTGTTCCGCTTAAGCCTGAGTCGAATAATTTGACGACGAAATTTCTAAAAAAACCACAGCCATATGATCATTGAAACCTCCACGCTTCACTATCATAATCCATCAATGACTCAAACACAGTCTTATTATCCCGATATGAACACAAGCACGATCAACGTATTGAAAAAAACACTAAGGAGTATAAGAAAAAAAATAAAAGGAAAAAAATAATAGTAAAAGAGGTCAGTAACTGTCGACGGCTGTTTTTCGTTTCATGGATAATTTGGGAAATCAACCACTCGAACAAACCTCCTCAAACAGTAAATTTATTTGGTTAGTAGGGAACCCAAAATAAACTTGGCAGGCAAATAAGAAAATCATACACATATTTACGTGGTTCGTCGGAGCCTCCAACCTACGTCAACAGGAAAAAATGTTGTTTATATTACTTGTTTGAGGTCAAGACCGAACATGATTACAAGTGTTGTGGTGGGTTTACAAAGAGTGTAAAACACATCGGGACTTAACGAGCCCGTTACAAATCTATCGAGTGGTTAGGTACTGACCGAATTTCTCTCTCTATGACTACTTTAGAAGCTCTTATTTTTTCACAAGTAGTGAGATACGAAAATTGCTAACCCTTGAATTTGTTTCCACCAACCCATGATGTCAACTAATATCACCCTAATATCATTGCCCCATGTTCATTTTCCCCAACCACTCAGCAAACACTACAAAAAAACTGTAAAATAGCGACGAAAATTAGCGACAGAATAATCCGTTTCAAAAATTAGAAAAGGAATAGCGACGAAATTGAAATGGATTAAGACTTTAGCTACGGAATTTAACGGCGGGATAAAATTCCATAACAAATAATGGCGGCAATAAAATCGCGGGAAAAATATGACGGAAAAGCTACTGATTTGCGACGAAATTAGAGACGGAATAAAATTTTGTCTCTATATAATGATGAAATTACTAATCCGTCTCTAAATAGCGACCGAATTATTAATCCGTCTCTAAATAGCGACCGAATTATTAATCTGTCGCTAAATAGCGACGGAATTATGAATCCGTCTCTATTTAGAGACGGGTTAGTAATTCCGTCGCTATATTTAGAAACATATTTTAAATCTGTCTCTATAATTAGAGACGGAATTTCAAATCCGTCGCTATAGTTAGAGATGTAATTTTAAATCTGTCTCTATATATAGAGACAAAATTCTAATTTCATCTCTAATTAGAGACGAAATTAGAATTCTGTCTCTAAATAGCGACAGATTCATAATTCTGTCGCTAAAGGTACTTAAATAAAAAAGTTTTCCCTTTCTTTTTCCTCACTCTCTCCAAATACGTCTCTCTCAAATCCCTAATTCTCTTCTCACTCTCACTCCCTTTCAATTCGTTTTCCCTAAATCTCTCAGTCCATAATTAACTATCGGTCTCAGTCTCAGTCTCACTCTCTGTTTCTGATTTAGGTCTTGAGAAAGCTCGTGGACGATGCGTCAAAGTTCTTAAATGATAAAGTGACTAAAGTTGTGGTCACAGTGTCTGCTTATTTCAATGATTCACAGAGGACAACAACAAATGATGCTGGTCGTATTGCTGGCTTATAAGTTCTTCATATCATCAAATAGCCTACTACTGCTTCGTTGGCATGTGGATTTGAGAAGAAAAACAATGAGACCATCCTAGTGTTTGACCTTGGTGTTGGTACTTTTGATGTTTCAGGTACTGTTAAGAAGTACATGACAGTGTTCTATTATGCTGTCTTCTGTAGTTATTATAGGGTAAAAAATTATATTGACTGTTTAAAATCTTATTAAATGTGTTGCATTTTGAACTGAAAGGTCTGTCCAGAATTTGAGTATTTGAGCAGTTCATTCATTTTACTTTGATTGCAGTCCTTGAGGTCGGTGATAAAGTGTTTGAAGTGATTTCCACCTCAGAAGATGCACATTTATTGATTGGCTTGCAGAGGATTGTAGGCAGAGGATTGTTGATTGGCTTGCTGCAGACTTTAAGAGAAATGAAGGCATTATACTATGAGCAGAGAGATAAGGAGGATTAACTTATATGTATTTTTTTATATTGTACTTTTTAAACATTATAACGTTTATATAATAAAATTTTTATTTTACTATTTGTTGTGTTTATTTTATAATTTTATTAATATTAATAATATTATTTAAAATAAAATTAATTTCTTAAAAAAAATCAAAAAATAACAATTTTATAAAAAAATAAATTCCGTAGGAAATTAGAAACGGATTCCGTCTCCAATTCGTTTCAAATTATCGACCTAATTAGAGACAGAAATTCCGTCTCTAAATATAAACAAAATTTCCGTCGCTAAATAGAGACGAAATAAAATTATGTCGCTATTTTTTTTAGACCAAGAGAATAGAGACGAGATTTTTCAGTCTCTATTCCGTCGCTACCTATCATGTTGCGACGGATTAGCGACAAATTTTTCCGTCTCTACTTCACAGTTTTCTTGTAGTGAAACAATGGTTTTGGCATCTGACCCACTACCTCTGTCAGCATAAACCCATCATTCCAATCTTTTGGCCACTGTTACACACTCTATTGACGTGACACCCTGCGGTTCAACCACTCCAATATTATTCTGTCTGACATAGTCTCTTCCCAATGAGAGCTGTTAACTTACTCATGTCATATCAGCATTGTAGAAGCTCAAACTTCCAAGTATGACATACGTCATATGCCTGAAAATATAAAATATCGTAATCTCAACCCCGTTCCTCGGGTCGGCATGCCGAGGCGAATGTTGTTTGGTCACATCTTCCTGATTTCTTCAACCAGATCGGGTCGGTAAGTATGAACCACTTGAGGTCGGCTTTCACAAACATTCAAATGCTGTCAAAACTGACACTTCCTCTTCAGGTCGGGACATAGTACCTACTTGTTTCATCAATAGTAGGTTCTTCCTTTGGGAAAACTCATCCGAATAATGGGTTTCTATGGACCCTCATTATTATCCTCTGGCCAAGTGCAAGACCCCGTTCTATCTTTCCTCAATCTTTCCTCAATATTCGAATTTTCTTGGGGTGAAAAATCAACATCAATATTAACTTTATGCGGCTGGTTGGTGACTGGAACGTGTGAGGAAGGGAAGACTTGCAGAATGCCGATGAAGTTAAGGAAAGGGTCTCATTCTTCAATATTTGGTGTAAATTGATTTGTTATTTTTAAAGTCCAATATAAATGGACTGATTATACTATATTGATTGAGACTCTCGAGCTATATTATAATTGTGATAATTTAGATACTTAAAAAGAAATTGATTAATTAAGGATATAAATTATATATTTGATCTTACTAAGTATTTTCAATAGTTATTATATGGATATTTTTAGTTTATAATTCAAGCACAGTAGGATAATCAAATTTTGTTTCTTTACCCAAATTCAAAGACAAACAAGTACATAAAAGTTGGTATTTTACCCTCCATCAATCCCTACAAGCTAAAATGATTAGGCATGGTTCGATCTGATTCGGTGTAATTTTTAAAAAAAATTATAATTACAATTATTTTTTTTAAAAGTAACCGTTCGGGTTTAAAAAAATTATAATTATTTTTAATTATCGTTTCGATTCAGTATGATATGATTTTTTCTTTCAATTTTTTTAACAATACTAATAAAAAATTAGTAACATTCACTAAATTTAACATTTACACAATTGTTCTTTTAATCATGATAATTACACCAATAAAAATTTTTCATGCGATACAATTATCATTTAAACTATTTAAAGTATAGGAAAATAGAAAGAACCATAACCAAAGCAAAAAAAAAATTACAAATATTTCACGAAATTAATCATCACTAAACTCCAAATAAATTAAATAATATAACAAATATAATATATAAAATAACAACATAACATTATTAGACTTTAAAAAATATAATAAATTAAATTATTTAATTAATTTGGTTAGGTTATTTTTTTAATTATAAAATTATTTTAATTCGGTTCAGTTCGGGTTTTCATTAAAAAATTAAACAATTAAAATTTTAAAAAATATCATTTCAATTCGGTTCGATTTTGTTCACTTTCAATTATTTTTTCTAACAAATCCTCACCTCCTCCTCCCATTTATAAAATGAAAAAGATGTGAGAAAAAAGCTCAATGAAAATGACATTATTTTAATTATGTTTGAAAAAATAAATCACAACCTTTAAATAAAAATTCGTACAAAGGGAAGCACATAACAGGTATTTCGTTAGCCAAGGGAGATAGATCTCACGGTCATATCTCCCTTACGATTTCAGCTTTTTGAAATCGCAGAATCGAATCGAACCTGTTTGATTCTTTATATTTAAGGGAAAAAATAAAAAAAATTGGTTCGACGGTTTGGAATCGGAACCGAACCACCGCCTTACGGTTACAGTTTCAAATTTGATGGAACCATAATCGAACCATTTGGGGTTCGGTTCGATTCTGATTTTGAAATCGGAACCAAATAAAACCATAACCTTATAATTCCATCCGATTCGATTTCGATTCTGAACCGGAACCGTGACCGGGTCTCTACCAACCAATGGTCAAAATATGTGGTAGTATCCCTTCTGTAACTGCTGCTTTCGGTTGTCATCAATCTTTGACTTTGACGATTTTCCTTGTAGAATTACAACTGTATCATGCGCCTTTTTTTTACTTGCCACGTCATATTCATCCCAAAAAAACAAAAATATCTTCAACTAATTCAAATATTCAATCATTATTTCATCATAATCTCACGAGTCAAAGTTACATCCCATTAACTTCTGTATTGCTATATTTAATTTAATTTAATTTTTTTATTTATTCACAGTGATTAATGACGTTATAATAATTTTTTTTTCCTCCATTTTATTCCCTCGTGCATTTTTCACATTCGTTCACTTTCTTTGATCTGTTTAATTAAAGTTGTTTCTTCCATCCAAACACAGCACAAGGAAGAAGGAACTGAGGAAGCCCTTCCTTTATTCAACGTTCGTTGATTCAGAATTCAAAATCCAAGTGGAAAAATAATAACGATAAACTTTTCTGAATCCAAACACGGTGTTAGGGTTTTGGTTTTGCGAGAAATGAAGTCTTCGCTCTTGAAATTGCGAAGATTTGCACTTCACAAGAGCGATGGCAAGGACAAAATCGACTTTCTACCTTCTACTTCTCAGGTTGATGAGCTCGCTCAGGCTGCTCAGGTATAATTTTCATACACGCTAAATTCATATATTTATTTTTAATTATTTTAGTATGTTAATATCATGAGTTTTTTGGAATAGTATTTAAGATTTTTTATTTTGATTTGTAGGATATGCAAGATATGCGCGATTGCTATGATAGCTTACTCTCTGCAGCGGCTGCCACGGCCAATAGTGCATATGGTAAAGATTTTCTGCTAAACTTTTGGGTTTTGTGGTGATTGATTGCTTAACTTATTGGTTTATTTGTTTTTGATTTATTATATTATGTAGCAATTTTGTGTGCTCTGTTTCCGGTAATAGTTTAGTCTAAATTGTAAATGTTGCCAAATGCGGAAGCATTTTTGCAAGCCTATTTAAGGTCATTCCCAGATGTAGTAATTTGTTTTTAGTTCTCTTTGCTAGGGCATTAATAGGTTTTAAACGATACGATATGTTACTTTCTTTAAATTCTAATATGATTGCTGTGAGTGCTGAAAATGTATGTAACACAATGTCTGTTTTAAGTGTGATATTGAAGTTGGTAAATTTTATAATCTTGATTTGACATGATTTGTGATTTTCAGAATTCTCGGAGTCTCTGCGAGAAATGGGTTCTTGTCTAACGGAGAAAACCTCATTACATCATGATGAAGAAAGTAGTAAGTGAATCAAAAGTTTTGTTGAAGTATGTTGTTGTATCAATTGGTTGTCAAATTTTGTGTAGGCATTCTCTGTAAGATGTAGGATAGGGGAGAGAATCTTTTTAGAGATATGAAGTTAAGCCATTATATCACTGATTATATTTATGATTTCCATTTCCTTTTGTGTCTGTTAATGCGAGGATAATTGTTATGCTTATTCTTATTTTTGCTCAACTTCATATTGCTTTTCATTTTGGAAAATAAATTTACAGATTGATAACATAAAATGTTCAAAACCTCTAGAGTGGTAATCTACTGGTAAATATTCTTCCGTCTTTCCAATAAAGTTAGACTTGAGTCTAATTAATGCTCTTGTATCCTTCTAGCTTTATCAAGTAAAAAACCATTTCACCAAAACAATCTTTTAGATACTTGTTTGGTGAATTCAGATATGAGGTAGGTCCCTAGTTTTATTAGTATGAACTTTCAGATGTTTTAAATTGTATAGGACTTTTGAGATATTCTGGGTCACACATGTTTTTTTCTATCTTTGATGTTATTTGCAGGTAAAGTTTTGTTAATGATGGGTAAAGTGCAGTTTGAACTTCAAAAGCTTGTTGATAGCTATGTGAGTGCTTATTTCATGTTGCAAATTGTAGCTAATCTTTTTCACATTCTTTTGCAAAAACGTGTCAAACTCCAACCTGATATTACCCTCTTATTTTTTGTACTTCAGCGCTCAAATATATTCCTGACAATCACTAACCCTTCAGAATCTCTTCTCAGTGAACTTCGGACAGTTGAGGTTTGTTCTTGTTGATTCTAGATATTTAGCTTATATCTCAGATCTTCTCCATTATTACCGTATTTTGGTTCTGGTCTTGTTGTTACTGTTGAGGTGTTGTAGACTAATTCACACTGGCAATATTGTCTCGGTAAAATTTGTAGAGATTAGGTGCTGCCTTGTTTGCATCTCAGAATGACTTGGAACCTTGTTTTTGTTTCCATCATCATGGTGAAATACCGTGCTCCTTTTAGCATATATTGGGTTGATAGTTGTTCAAACTGCCCCATGTTTTAAATTTTTTATTTTTTTTTATTAGAGTAGAGAAAGAATTTGTAATTTCTACTCTGTTGGTAGTTGTTTGAGCTACCGTTTCGTTTATCAATTATTTATATATGTATGATTTTGCATGCATACATGTGATGCTAACATGCTTTGTATCAAGGGATATTTTTGCTATTCTTGCCAGAATACTGGTGTTGCTCCACTTTTGTAATGATCCTGTCTTGGCCCTTAAAACGTTTTTGCACAAAGTCATTTTTTAACTAGTGGAATTTTGTAGCTCCTTCGAAAGCCTTGATGAGCGTCAATGATGATCGAATGGCATGACTCAGCCAATTGTTCGCATGGATATTAGATGTAGGATTTATTTCTTAGTTAAGTAGAACGGATGTCAGGAGGTAGTCATTGAACATCCTGCTCCCTCCTTGTTTTGCAGCCTATTTGTTGCCTAGCCTAAGAAGATTTCCATCATTTTGCTCTACCCACACATATTGACTATGTAATTATATTGTTATAGACGTCTTTCAGCTCAGTGACATCTTTTTGTGTTTGCTGGTGCAGGATATGAAGCGACAATGCGATGAAAAAAGGTCTGCCCTTGTATCTTTAAGACTTATTTCTGTTTGGTTGAAATGATTTTCTTCTGAATTTGATATGTGATCTTCAGAAATGTATGTGAATACATGGTGGCACAACAAAAAGAAAAAGGAAAGTCAAAGAGTGGGAAAGGTGAAAGTTTTACTTTGCAGCAGCAATTGCAAGCAGCCAATGATGAATATGAAGAAGAGGCAACGCTATGTGTTTTTCGGTTGAAGTCTCTCAAACAAGGGCAGTACCGAAGTCTTCTCACTCAGGCTGCTCGCCACCATGCTGCTCAGGTTATTTTATCTCTTTCTAGCAAATTCAATTGCCTTGACCTCTCACTCTGTGTAAGTTGGATCTTAATATGGCTTGGCTTCTTGGTTTCTTCTGTTTCTGTACTGGATGCAGTTGAATTTCTTTAGGAAGGGACTTAAGTCGCTCGAGGCAGTTGACGTTCATGTTAGATTGGTTGCGGAAAGGCAACATATTGATTACCAATTCTCTGGACTTGAAGATGATGATGGGGAAGATGGTGAGGACAGCTATGATGCCAATGAGGCGGGGGAATTGAGTTTTGACTATAGAGACAATAAGGGGCTTGAAGTTGTTTCTGCTTCAAGGATTTCAATGGAGGTAATGACCTATTGTCACTTGTGTTTTTATTTTGTTCATATGGAAAATGGTTGTGATGGGCTTGTTTATCTTGTTGTGTGACAAAACTCTCAAACATATTGTCATATACCACTTTTGCTCATGATTTATGTTGTTTTGGATTGTGATGCTTAATTTTTCAGTTTGTACCAAGCTGTTTTCACAAAATCTCATAAATTTCATAATATTAGCAATTTTCTTTCTGATTTTGACATTTTAAAGTATCTATTCTCATCCACGATCCGTGCTTTAGTGAATGAGCTGCATAGCCTTATCATGTGAATTTCAATGTTCCATCTTCCATGCCACAACCATTCGCTAGAATAGATGTACCATAAAACAGTGGGCATATGTTTTAGTAGTGGAGGTTGGATTTCTACCTTCATTAGAAAGTAAAATATGTTTTTCATGTGGTCACATAATGTTACTGTATTATAGAGCTATTTTATTACATTGTTGTAGTCTAGTATTGTAGTATTGTTGATGAGTCATCATCTTCTTTGTTTTTAATATTGGAGTTGTGATCTCTAACTTTGCATGAGAGATACATGCATTGAAAATTGAATCCTTTGATTAATGATTTGTTCACTTAAAGTTCATTAGAGTTAATGGAATTGTGTGAATTTACCCTCCCATCTGCCGGTCAGATTGAGAGTATGTGTGGAAAGATATATTGAGGGATGAGGTCACTTGCTTTCTGATCGTCCAGTTATGGGTGCGTCTAAATCCAAGGTGGTTTGGGATGGTAGCTAAACCACCTATTACATCTGATGGTTGCATTATTTGACACAACTCGACCCTTGCAATAAACTAATAAAGCGGTTTGAAGTTCCAAAACTTTTCACTCAGCTCTCATTTGTTAATTGTAATTTGTAATTTATTTTACCTAATTTTGATTCCTCTTTGATGTTGAAAATAAAATGTCTGATTTTGTGAAAAATAATGATCAGAATAATAGGAAAATGGCCTTTAATGGTATTTCCACTTGAGTCATAATCACAATATGCTACTAATTTGGGACCAGTAAGCCAAACTGATCCTGCTGTAAAAGAAAGAACATATGATCCATTTTTCTGATTGGGTCCTCCTATTTAAATTCCTTGAACATAGCATTTGTCTTTTGGCTTGAAGGCTGTTCAATTCAAGCATGTCACTTTGTGGTGGGGTGGATGGTGTGAACTGCTTCTAATTGATGATGATATTGAGAGCTTTAAATGCGTTTGACTTGTGTTTTCTTTTAATTGTTACATTGTATACACATATGAATGATTTAGTTGTTTATTCTGCAGGTAGACGAAGTTGGTTCATACCCCCAAGCTTCAACAGTGGAAAATGAAGAGGTTTGGATCTTCAAACCATTATAGCCCGTAAATTTGATATTGATATTATACTTTATTTAGGATATGATGTTCCTTTATGCAATGTTAGATGCAAATCATTTAACGAAATTCTTGTTCATGATTGGTTGCATGTAGATTAAAACTTTCTTGTGCCGCAGATTTTTCTTTTTGATCGTTTGCTGTAACTTTAGATTAACGGCCATTTTACTATTGTCAATGTTTGTTTATGCCAATTGAGGTCATTGTTTTAAACTTGCGGGATTAATTTATGCAACTTTGAACTGTAGGTAAACTGGGACACGGCATCACATAGGGAACGAAGAGGAACTAGCTTTTCGGCACCAATATTTGCAGAAAGGAAGATTGATCCAGCTGAAAAAATAAGACAATGGCAGCAATCATCTGTTCAGAAGTCAAGCACGTATGTGCTGCCCACTCCTATTGATGCAAAGATCCCAATCTCTTCAAGAAAGAGTTCTGTTCCCCATGCTAGACCAACTAACCCCTACAATTTGTCACATTCTTCTCCTTTGGAGCAGAAGAAAGAAGACAGATATTTTGGTGATGCTCACTTGTCTGAGCATTCTGTCTTAAAATCTCAGTCTTATCTCAAAGAGAGTGACAACAATTATGCTTCCACCAGCCTACCCCCACCTTTGAGAGAGGGTCCTGTACTTCCTCAACTCGACATGTTTAATAGTTCTGATACCAAGAACAAACGGCAAGCACTCTCTGGTCCATTAACTAGCAAGTCATCTTCAACAAAGCCTGCTTTATCTTCCAGGGGTCCCATTGCCCCTACCGAACCTCCCCAACTAGTTTCTGGATTACTTTCTCATGCACCAGTTCCTCAGACTAAAACATCTCCAAGGGTATCACCTACTGCTTCACCTCCCCTTGTTTCTTCTCCTAGAATAAGTGAGCTTCATGAGCTTCCTAGGCCCCCAATTGGCTTTGCTGCCAAGGCAACAAAATCTTCTGGTTTGGTTGGTCACTCGGCTCCATTGATGTTTAGAAATCAAGAACATACTTCTGCAACAAATAAGATCCCTTCAGTAGCATCAAATACAGCATCCCCTCTTCCAGTTCCTCCATTAATTGTTCCTCGGAGTTTCTCCATACCGTCAAGTAGCCAGAAAGCAATGGCATTACATGTAGCAAAGCTTTTGGAATCTCCAAGAGCTGTAGAAAAGTCTGAAGATGTTTCTTCTCCTCCATTGACGCCTATTTACCTTGCCAGTATTAAGCCAGTAGTTGTTTCTGAAGTGGGCTCTCAGTCTGGGCAAAATCAGAGGTAATCGAGATACCACATCCATTATTTGAAGCATTGAATTGTTTTGTGCATATATTTTATAGCTTTTAGTTTCTTCACCCTGGAAAGTAGATAAGAGTTATTTCAAAGAAACTTTCGTACTCGTGAAGTACTAGCGTATCTATCATGTATGTGTACATCTTCTACCGGATACAATTTGTAAATTAATCATAATTAAAATAAAGTAGGAGACAAATTTCAACATTAAACGACTCCGACTCCGGCAGCGAAGAAACAAGTTCCGGTTGTCGGCGTTGAGAAAATGAGATACTACAACAAATGTGGAAGAATTCGAGAGATTTATATGTATGGAGAAATGGCGCAGGCAGTTTTGGAAGCATCATACTTGTGATTAAACGGCATGTGATGTAACAAACGTCGACGACAAAACGACATCATTTGCGGCTGCATGTATAGTGTGTCCTCCGAATGGCTGCAACTGCGTTTGATTGTGGGAAGGTGTTTGGGCCTCCGAACCAATCGTGACCGTTGGATTTGCGATTGCAGAAAAATTAAAAAAAAAAAAAAATTCAATTTTTT
>SKCR01044328.1:0-44606 GCA_019454045.1 Zanthoxylum bungeanum
CATAAATATATGTATTTGTTATTTATTGTAAATAAAATACATATATAATAATAATTACATTAATTAATTATTTTAATATTTAAATTGTTAAATGTTTTAATAATTAATTAATAACATATTTCATAAACGTTATGATACATGTTTAATTATTATTGGTACATTTGTGGCATGAATTAATTACATTTTATTTGTCCAATTTTGATTGGATAATATAAAGTGTGATTTGAATTTAATTTGATTTTGTAAAAGGACAATTTTGCCCCTCCACTTGTCAATTTCATTTTTTGTATATAAGGTGAGAGAGAAATTGTTTATTTCATCTTCCTAAGCTCCTTCAATGACCAAAACATGTCTCAAGAAATGGGTTTCCAACTTTTCTTGGAGAAATCATGAAGAAATGTAAGAAAATCAAGAAAAAAGCTATGAAATTAAGTGGATTAGAGGTAATTCATCATATCCATTAGCTTAGAAACTTGTTTCTTGTTTTCTTGATGATCTAGAAGTGTTCTAGGGTTCATTAATTTCTGAAATTTTGGGGCTTTTATTTGTGGTTCAAGCAGAAGGAAGTTTAGGCATGTGTGAAGTAGATATTGGGTGGAATTAAAGTAATTTGCATCCAATTTGTTCAAATTGTTGTTGGACAATAAGTTGCCATTATAGAGTGTAAAATCCACTCATTTTATGCCTAGAATTTTTCTAGAGTGATTCATATGTGTGGTGACTTGATTTGGTGTATTGATTAGTTTGTTTAATCATGGAATTTTGGATTAAAAGCATGAAAATGGGTAAATTCGGTTCTGCAGATCAGATCTGCCCAAACTGGAAATTCTGGGGTAATTTTGATGTCCTACGAATGTAATGGATGTGTTTTGGGAGTTGGCACAATTTCCGGAAAGTGTTTTCGACTTGAAATATGCGAAAACGGCCAAAAACGGCGTTGCCAGGTGGATTTTGAGCCAACCGGGTGACGACTGTGAAAACAGTGATTCCGTCACTGTTTGGGCAGTCCATGAACTGCCCCGATACTCTTGGATCTGACCTGGGCAGTTTCCATAAGTGTCGGGTAGTCGGTTCGGTCAAAAACGCATTTTAGGCAATTTTACGGAAAAACGATTTTCGTAAAAGTTTCGCGAGTTTTCAACTTTATTTATGTTAATATATGATATTAAATAAATTAGTTTAGGTAATATATGAATTATTTATTCATATTAGATATTGAATAATTTATTCCGTATTTTGAAAAAGTTTTAAAACACGATTTCGCCCGAACCCGCATTTCCGTTGCGCCCATCTCCCAAAACCCCAACAATGTGATCACGATCTTGCAAAGTCTTCACTACAGTATTGTCGATGTAAGCTTCAATAATCTTTTTAATAAGCTCCTGAATGATAATATTGAAATTATAATAATACAAACCTCGATGGGTGATAGAAGTAGTTTTCTCTTGATCATTTAGATGAAGTAGGATCTGATTACACCCACTATATGCATCCAAGAATGATAGCCTTTCATAACTTGTGGTGGCATCCACTAAATGATCAATCAGGTTATCGCGAGGTGTAAACTTTTCCCAGTTGAAAAGGCCCAACAGGTTTACACTTTTGTGATAAGGTGGTTAAATAACTTCAAATGATAGGGGGCCCAAACACAAGGTGGCCCATCGTCATTTTGAAAACTTTTGGCCCAATCATCATAAAATACAAACTCATCCCAGTTTAAGTTGCCCAACAAGTTCGTATCCTATGGCGAGAAGTCCAAATGGATCCAAATGATAATATGCCCAAACACAAGCATTGTGGGGAAGCTTCTATAGGACGCATAACTATGGTTCATATATTGGCTTTACAAGGGTACAGATAAGGCTCTCATCGGCGAAGGGTTACCCACAGCTAGGTCTCCCCACACAAGGGTTCGAGCGACCAAGTGAGTATGCCTTTTTTATACCCTATGGTACGTGACAACGAATGATGGTTATCATCATATAATGATCCGCCGCCTGGAGTGAAAGCGACTTCACGATACATGACGCCATCGGGGTAAGAAGGGTATGCAAAATATATGAGACTTGGTTAACCAAATCCAAAGCCACAGATACTACAAGGCATTATTTCGGGGCCGATTCTCTATCCCCAGTAGAGTCGCCATCTGTAGGAGCGAAGAGGGGTTTACCGCTATGTCTATGATGCTTGGTGACCACGACACTATTGGGCTCGTAGCCCGTAGAGAGTACCGAGAAGCCCGCGGGGGACTAAACCAGAGAATGAAGAAGTCGCCACCCAGCGTGAACTGGGAAAAGATTTAATGCCGCACTCACCCCTCATAAGGGAAGACCTCAAACCGTTGGGTTCGGAATGGTCCCTTACTTATGCCAGTATAATGGACGGGTTCACACAATGGTATAGCCAAGTCTTATGCAATTCTTGTAAAGTAATTCAAATAAACACAAATTTGCACACCCATAAGTATTAATAATCACAATAACGTTGTTCCACAAGCACATTAAATTAAAAAGTACGAGATGCGATAACGAAAATTATAATAAACAATAAAAAGCAGGAAAATGTCAATAAATAAATAGAAAACAAAAAAAAAGGGCCAATCACGGTTGTATGAGTATTTCCCGAGTGGCACGTGGAGTTGTATCACAAGTCCAGACCACACTACCGTCCATTCGGATTCGGCTACGAAATTTACGTCTGGGTTTCCATCTGATATACCACAAGGGATAATAACATACATAATCACCAACATGAACATACAAAATAAAGGCGAAGTAATAAAATAATGATAAATAGACAAAAAAGATAAATAAAAAAATAAAGACGAAATAATAAAACAATAATAAAAGTAAATAAATAGATAAAAAAAGGATAAATAACAAAATGCCAAAGAAATGAAAAATGTGACCAGAAATTTGGCCGTCTTTGATGTAGGACTTTGCATACCCGACTGGACGTATTTCACATCCAACCAGGCATGCATCGTACGGAACTATAAAAACAAATATGGTAAATGTTCCCTCAGGTCTTACCTTTTAAGTTGCTTTCTCGGAAGTGCGTTAGGCCGTCGCCGGAAGGATCACTGGTTCACTGTTTCTACTTGCTGTTTCGGTATTTTTGGTTTCTGTTTTGCTATTTCTGTTGCTATTTTGCTGTTTTCTAGTTGTTGTTTTGCTGTATTCTGGTTGCTTTTTTGGTTGTTTTGGCTGCTATTTTTTTTGTTGTTTTGACTGTTGTTTTTTGGTTGTTTTTTCTGCTGTTTTTTGGTTGTTTTGGTTGTTGTTTTTGGTGATTTGGCTGCTATTTTGGTATTGTTTGTTCGGTGATTGGTTGGTTGATTTTTCGGTGGTTGGCTGGCTGTTTTTTATTTTTTGGTTTTCTTGTTGATTCTCGATTTTTTTGTTATTTTTCAGTGGTTTTTTTTTCCTGGTTTCGGTGATGGGTTGCTGGCTGGTTTGGTTATTTTTGCTTTCGGTTATGGGTTGTTGGTTGGTTTGGTTGTTTTTACTTTCGGTTATGGGTTGTTGGTTGGTTTGGTTGTTGGTTGCCGATCAAAAAGAAGAAGAGAGTCTTCAAGGGTTTTGCTGCTTTTACGAGATGCTTCGATCTTTGGGATTCATTCCCAAACTGACGGCGAGGCACTTCGACCTCTGGTATTTATTTCTGTGAGATGCTTCGATCTCTGGGATTTATTCCCGAACTAAGGTTATTTGAGGTGCTTCGACCTATGGGATTCATCCCTGTGAGATGCTTCGATCTCTAAGATTTATTGCCGAACTGAGTTGATTTGATGGGGAGGTGCTTCGACCTATGGGATTCATCCCTACGAGATGCTTCGATCTCTAGGATTTATTCCCGAACTGATTTGATTTGATGGCGAGGTGCTTCGACCCCTAGGATTCATCCCTGCGAGATGCTTCGATCTCTAGGATTTATTCCGGAATTGAGTTGATTTGATGGTGAGTTACTTCGTTCCCTGGTGTTTTATCCCTACGAGATGCTTCGATCTCTGGGATTTATTCCCGAACTAAGTTGATTTGATAGCGAGGTGCTTCGACCCATAGGCTTCATTCCCGAACCATGCTGGGTGTGAGATGCTTAATCTCTGGGGTTCATTCTCGAACAATTCCTAGTGTGAGACGCTTCGATCTCTGGGGTTCATTCCCAAACCATTACTAGAGTGAGATGCTTCAATCTCTAGGGTTCATTCCCGAACCATTCCTAGTGTGAGATGCTTCGATCTCTGGGATTTATTCCCGAACTGAGTTGAGTTGATGGCGAGGTTCTTCGACCCTTTCGGCTTCATTCCCGAACCATGATGGCTGTGAGATGCTTCGATCTCTGGGGTTAATTCCCAAACCATTCCTAGTGTGAGATGCTTCGATCTCTGGGATTCATTCCCGAACTGAGTTTAGTTGATGGCGAGGTGCTTCGACCCCTGGGATTCATTCCCGAATCCGTTCCAGGTGTGAGATGCTTCGATCTCTGGGATTTATTCCCGAACTGACGGTGAGGTGCTTCGACCCCTGCGCTTCATTCCCGAACCGTGCTGGGTGTGAGATTCTTCGATCTCTGAGGTGCTTCGACCTTTGGACTTCATTCCTGAATTGAATTGGTGATGGTGTTTTGGTCCATCTGCGTGACTTTTCGATCCACTGGGGAGTTTTTTCCATGATGATGAGGTGCTTCGACCTCTGGGATTCATTCCCAAATTGTTGATGACGTGGTCCTCGACCATAAGATTCATTCCTGAACTGTCGAATTGATGGTGGTGAGACACTTCGACCCTTGATCCGTCTTCATTCTCGAGGGTCTTTGCTCGTCTTCATTCCCGAGGTTGTTCTCCATTCCCGGAGTTCTTCGTCCTCGCCACTTTTTCTTCAAAGCCTGCAAATACAAAAATTCTGTGTATGCGACATGTATGCATGGATGCATTCCCTATTCCGATGGGGTTTCTTTGTCCTATTAGCTTGATGTTATCCTTGGTTAGGCCTTCCTTGCGCTCTTTGATGCCCTTTGCCTATAAAAGTATTTGGTCGCCCCCTTGGCCTGTTTACAGTTTCCTTCTGTCAATTCTCTTCTGGTGATTGCTCACTTCTCTTTGGTCCCATGGCTCAAGATCCTGTTGTGTCCATTATTCGTGGGGTGGTTGACTGGTCATCCCCAGACCTGGCTCAGCTTTCTGCTCTCCGCTACCTACATCGGGTCAAAGTGGATTATGCCTTTTTGAAAGCGGCCTCATCCTTTTGGGATACTGAAAATCATGTCTTCTGATTTCCAGATTTCGAAATATGCCCTCTCCCCGAGGATTTTGCTTCCATTTTCGGCTTGCACTTTTCTCTCACTACCTTTCTCGAATACTGTAAATCATGTCTTCCGATTCCCGACGCTTTCCTTTGTTGTCCTAAGGATGCGGAAAATATACTTCCTTGTGTTTCATCAATTGAGTTACAGGTTCGTTCTATCTTTTGCCTAAGCCGTCCTTTCGGATTTTCAACTTAGCCGATTGCTCTATATCTTGCCTGAGTCACCTTTTCAGGTTTTCAACTCAGCGAGCTAAACATTTTTTTTCTTTTTTTTCTCATTTTTTTCCCTTTTTTTCCCTTTTTTTCAGATCTGTCCTCATTCTCAAGGCTATTTGCTCGTCCTCATTCCCGAGGTTCCTCTCCCTTATTGGCGTGCTTCTCCTAGATCTCCTGACCTTGGTCCAACGTCTAAGAAATAAAAGACGTGATTTGTAATTACTTGACTCTAATCTTTCCCGGTTAGCCGGGATTTATGCAATCTATGAACATCTTGAACATTTGTTTCAATAAAGACATTTGCATTACTTTTTAGTACATATGTAGGAGCTAATGAACTGCATTGCAAGGATACCTCTGTCGCTAACTATTCCTCATGGATTTTACAATTAACTTTTTTTCTTGCTCACTCATGCTCTATATTTTGCTTGGGCTGTCCTTTGCGGATTTTCAACCCAACGAGCCTTTTTTTTCTTTTTCTTTTTTTTTTATACAAATTATTGTTTCAGCATGTCCACGTTGATGGGTTCGGTGAACCCGTTCCCTTCCAAATCTGACAGTCTCACTGCCCCATTCCCCATCACCTTCTTGGCTAGGTAAGGCCATTCCCAATTGGGCCTGAAATTTCCCCTTGGGTCCATTATCAGTGGCTTCGACTGCTTGAGCACTAGATCACCTTCTCTGATCTTTGTGGGACGTACCTTCTTGTTAAACGCCCTGGCTAACCTTTTCTGGTATAGGTGCATGTGGTACAAGGCCTTTATCATTTTCTCATCCAGTAATGCTCGCTGTTCGAACCTCTGCGAGGCCCATTCCTTCTCAGGCAATTCTGCCTCTGTTAGTACCCGCATTGACTGTATCTCATTTCCACTGGTAACACTGCATGTACCATCATCGCCCCCAGCACTCCGGTTTCTATGGCCAAATACAACACCAAGGGTTTGCCCGGCCTTGGGGGTTTCAAGACGGGCGGTTTATCCAAGTATTCTTTGATTTTGTCAAAAGGTTCTTGACATTGACTATTCCACTCCACAGGCTGGTCCTTCCTCAATAGTTTGAAGATGGGCTCACATACTGATGTTAGCTTGGCAATGAATCGACTGATATATTGGATTTCCCCGAGAAAAGCTATAACTTCCTTTCCATTTTTTTCACCTCTTGATAGGGGCTTCATATAGAAGCATCTTCTTACTGAGGTAGTGGACTGCATATTCCACCCCTGTCATCTGCATGTACCCTCATCACCCCCAGTGCTTCGGGTTCTATGGCCAAATACAACACCAAGGGTTTTCCCGGCCTTGGGGGTCTCAAGACGGGCGGTTTAACCAAGTATTCTTTGATTTTGTCAAGAGCTTCTTGACATTGCCTATTCCACTCCGCAGGCTGGTCCTTCCTCAATAGCTTGAAGATGGGCTGACATACCAATGTTAGCTTGGTAATTGCCTTGATCTTTTCAGGGTCCCTGATATACTGGATTTTCCTGAGAAAAACCCTGGCTTCCTTTTTTGTCTTCGGTGCGGGCATCTCGGTAATTGCCTTGATATTTTCAGGGTCTACTTCTATCTGCTTCTTGACTTATTCCCTAACCTTTTCGGCCCATTCTGGCCTAATTCTTCGGAGCTTCTATTTTACTGGTCTTATGTTCGGATAAGTTGGTATCATGTGCTGGGCAATACGCATGTCCACTCCTGGCATGTCTTTATAGGACCAGGCGAATACTTTTACATATTTTATTAATATTCTCTCTAATTCTTTCCGTTCATCAGAGGAACCTCACTTGCAATTGAAATTTCCTTGGGGTTTTCACATGTACCAAGATTAAATGTATTTGTCTTTATTGAGTTAATGTCAAATATGCTAATGTCATGCGTGTCATGATGCAGACTAACAGGAAAAGACTCGATCAAGTAAGAAAAATCAATGTCTTTATGATTAATAAATGCAGGATTATAATTAAATAAGTAGAGATATAAACATCTTCCTAATTTGCAGTCTTGTCTTCTTCCGTCTTCTTACTTTCTTCGAGCGTCAGATTCTCCAACTGCAATAGTTCTTCTTCCCATTTATTTTCCTCTTTTGCAACCTCCTATTTGTCACTGCTCGAGAAGTTTTCCCAAAAATCTCTCCCCTGCTCTGTTTCATCTTCACTACTGTTGTCCCATATCCCCATGTAGAAAGCTTGATGGTTGAGAGTTTGGAGGACAAAGCTTTCGGGCATGCCGGAGTTGATCATGTAGGTGGGTGGTGGAACGGAGTGGTAGTTGGGTACAGGGTTTCTGTGTGTGTTGGGCTGTTCTTTTTCTGGGTCGGGTATCTTATGGGTGTCAATGAGGTTTTGGATCCCATGCCTAAGGCGGGTGCAGTTGTCAGTTTCGTGGCTTTTTTTCTGATTAAAGTGACAGTATAAGTTTAGGTCGATTTGGTGTGGCACAGGGTTTGGAAGTGGTTTCGGTTCTAAGGATTTTAGGAGTCCTTGCCTCTTCAGCTTTTCAAACACCTTTGACAAAGGTCTACCAAAATTGGAGAATTGCCTATTTCTGATGGCGGCGACCTCAGTAGGAGGGTCTTTCTATTCTGGCCATAAAACTTTCTGTTCTCGGCTTCCTCTTCCTAGATATCCATGACAGTTTCTCTTAACTGTCGAAAGTCACTAATCATGGATGACATCCTCCTCAGCTTGTTATAAATGGAGGGCTTGGTGCCATTAATGATCATCTTAATCTGGTCCTTCTCCGAGGGCCGTGTCAGCATCTTCAAGGGCTGGCTTCTCCAGCGATCCACATAATCTTTGAAGGTCTCTTCTAGCCTCTGCTTGGTGTTTTCTAGGTCATGGAGCGACAAGTCTATCTCCATGTCCATGACATATTGGTTCAGAAAGGCCTCTGCTAATGCCCTCCAGTCATCCCTGACCTTTTTCTCTAAGCCATGATACCATACTACGGGCGCCCCTTCTAGTGACATCCCAAACATCTTCTGCACATTGCCCTTCGACAAACCCACTAAACTCACCACTGAAACATATTGTCGGAGATGGACCCTTGGATCTCCGTTTCTGTTGAACTTGGCTATGTCAGGCATCTTAAATCAGGGAGGCAGCTGTTCTTCAAAAGTCATCGCATCATAGTCTAATGGATCTTCATGCTTTCTTTTCATCTTGCGGGTAACCGACTCTACTTGTTCTCTGACTTTCTGTAACTCTACCTAAGGCTCGGCTATCCTTCCCGCGGCATACTCAGCCATGTCATCATCAAAAATAAGGATTTCTTCGCTCACCCTATTCGGGGGCTCCTCACGCCTTCCATCCTCGTTGTTTTCTATTCCCAGTGTGCGGGGTACTGTTAGATTGGCCATAACGTTGGTCAAATCTTGTAGTTGCTCGGTAACTTTGGTGATGTTGGTCTCCAATTGATCCATGTGGGAACCTTCATTGTCTGACACATCCATGGTTTCTAACCTTTACTTGACAAGTCTTCCTTCTTCTCTAATCCAACAGATATCTATGATGGCTTTTAAGACAAGGGTTAAGCATGATGCATGTATGCATGAGATGCATGTGGTTGTCGAAACAGCATATATCCTTCGGACCTTATTGATCCCACACTCGTGGTAAGTCCATTTATGTCCTAGGTATGGCTCATTTTATGCACCAAAGTGGGGTACATAAAATTGTTCTCTCCTACGCTACAGAGGTGAACCTTGGCTATCTCAGTCCCTATTCATCAGTAACAGACAAAGACCGCCCATTTACAATATTGACTAAGCCTATTATGGGGATCGTGCCATTGTCTATAAATGACGAATTGGGAACCTTGGCTATCACGGTTGTGGCGGGGATGGACTTGGAGATATCTAAAAGTAAACAAATATGCCATAACAAGGCGTACCTTCCTGGATGAAAGCTAGTGCGGATATCAGACTCATGGATCTGGAATATTCAATCATGTTTGGACCTTCTAAGCCCATCAAGGTTTTCATACAAGTTGGCCCATTATCATTCTAAAGAGTTCAATCAGATTATCGCGAGGTGTAAACTTGTCCCAGTTGAAAAGACCCAATAGGTTTACACTTTTGCGATAAGGTGGCTAAATAACTTCAAATGATAGGGGGCCCAAACACAAGGTGGCTCATCGTCATTTTGAAAACTTCTGGCCCAATCATCATAAGATGCAAACTCGTCCCAGTTTAAGTGGCCCAACAAGTTTGTATCCTATGGCGAGAAGCCCAAATGGATCTAAATGATAATAGGCCCAAACAAAAGCATTGTGAAGAAGCTTCTATAGGACGTATAACTACGGTTCATATGTTGGCTTTACAAGGGTACAGATAAGGCTCTCATCGGCGAAGGGTTGCCCACAACTAGGTCTCCCCACTCAAGGGTTCGAGCGACCAAGTGAGCACGCCTTTTTATACCCTAGGGTACGTGCCAACGAGTGATGGTTATCATCACATAACGATCCACCGCCTTGAGTGAAAGAGACTTCACGATACATGACGCCATCGGGGTAAGAAGGGTATGCAAAATATATGAGACTTGGTTAACCAAAGCCAAGCCACAGACACTATAAGTCATTGTTTCGGGGCTGATTCTCTATCCCCAGTGGAGTCGCTATCTGTAGAGCGAAGCGGGGTTTACCGCTATGCCTATGATGCTCGGCGACCACGAAAATATTGGGCTCGCAGCCCGTAGAGAGTACGGAGTAGCCCACGGTGGACTAAACGGAGAATGAAGGAGTCGCCACCCAGCCTTAACTGGGAAAAGATTTAAGGCCACACTCACCCCTCACAAGGGAAGACCTTAAACTATTGGGTTCGGAATGGTCCATTACTTATGCCAGTATAATGGACGGGTTCACACAATGGTATAGCCAAGTCTTATGCAATTCATGCAAAGTAATTCAAATAAACACAAATTTGCACACCCATAAATATTAATAATCACAATAACGTAGTTCCACAAGCACATTAAATTAAGAAGTACGAGATGCGATAACGAAAATTATAATAAACAATAAAAAAAACAGGAAAATCGTCAATAAATAAATAGCAAACAAAAAAGGGGGGTTAATCACGGTTGTATGAGTATTTCCCGAGTGGCACGCGGAGTTGTATCCTAAGTATAGACTACACTACCATCCATTCGGATTCAGCTACAGAATTTACGTCTGGGTTTCCATCCGATATACCACAAGGGATAATAACATATATAATCACCAACATGAACATACAAAATAAAGGCGAAGTAATAAAATAACGATAAATAGACAAAAAAGATAAATAACAAAATAAATGCGAAATAATAAAACAACAATAAAAGTAAATAAATAGATAAAAAAAAAAGGATAATTAACAAAATGCCAAAGAAAGGAAAAATGTGACCATAAATTTGGCTGTCTTTGATGTAAGACTTCGCATACCCGGCTGGACGTATTTCACGTCCAACCAGGCATGCAGCATCCGGAACTATAAAAACAAATATGGTAAGGGTGCCCTCAAGTCTTACATTTTAAGTTGCTTTCTCGAAAGTGCGTTAGGCCGTCACCGGAAAGATCGATGGTTCACTGTTTCTGCTTGTTGTTTTGCTGTTTCTGGTTGCTGTTTTGCTTTTCTGGTTGCTATTTTATTGTTTTTGGTTGCTATTTTGCTGTATTCTGGTTGCTGTTTTTAGTTGTTTTGGCTGCTGTTTTTTTGGTTGTTTTGGCAATTTATTTTTGGTTGTTTTGGCTGCTGGGGTTTGTTTTTTGTTTGTTTTGGGTGCTGTTTTTGGTAATTTTGGCTGCTATTTTGGTGCTGTTTGTTCGGTGATTGGTTGGTTGATTTTTCGGTGGTTTGCTGTGTTGGAAAATTATGACCCATAGCGTCACTATTTGTAAAAGACATTATGGTTTTTGTACAAATTAACTATGTGAGAATGGAAATTGTATTTTATCATTTTGTAATTTGATTACATAAATATATAAATGATAAAATTCCTTATGATTAGTTCCGGATTATAAGATATGAGACAATATCAATCCATAAAGGTTTAATCATTAAATATCCATATTCGTAGTATTATCGAGATTGGACATCGATAATGCGGAATAGACTAGTATTGCACTTGTGCATGTTATGGAAGCGTAACAACATAGTTCTCATATATTTAAGTATTGGATACTTATGCAAGTGTGATAGGAGGTTGTGTTTACCGATGATACGGAAACAGCTTCGCTCTGGATAGACCCCGCAGAATCCCATTAGTATTATGACTATGTGTCTATGGGAATCCGCATCAGGGTAGGTGTATTTGGTCTTAACCTGAGACTTGCACCGCTAGTACTTGCGACAATCAATACGCTTTGGTTTTGGTCGTCCGGGACTTTAACAGGTTCTATGTACGCCTCTTCTGGGTTTATTGAGAATCGTAGTGTATTGGGTGTGATGTCAAGACAGAAGTATCACTTCAGTCATATGGAGATGATGATCACGCAGAGATACAGATTTGGTACTCTAATTGGTTGCAACCATCGGGATAATATGCTAGTTGCTTATCTGATTAAAGAGACTAGTTGCTTGTGATCCGATATATGTTTTGTACGGGGCAGACAATATTCCAGCCACAGGCCTTGCATGTGACATCCGATACTGGACTGCTATATGCAATACTACGTTACTACGCCTAACATAAATTATATATTCCTTTAAGGATATTTCTGGAGAATTGGGTAGGCACGGTGCTTTGCTAGAATCTAACCATGTCTCGTAAATCGGTAAGAACGTAGTACGAGTTACTCACGTGTTCGAATAGTCCGACGACCGAATTTACTGCCAACATATCCAGTGATCTCATGAGTCGCTTCCCGAATATTCCCGATGACGTATGATTCGAACATAATTAATCTAGGATTAATTACGGAGAGATTTTATCTGGGATAAAATACTATTTGAAGAGAGAGAACGATTAATTTGGAATTAATTGATAAAATAATATATTCGATATATTAATGAAATTAGATTTCATAACGGAATTAAAATGGATTTAATTCGGGTGAATGAATTAATTAGAATTAATTCACGAGCGACGTGAATAGTAATTAAAGGTGAATGACTTATTACCAAATATTTGGTATATCATCATTTTGATTTTTGAAATCAAAAATAATTCAACATAACTTCATCTCCTCTCTCTCTCATTCACGATTTTTCACTCTCTCCTCTCCCATTTGGCTTGGCCGAAACACACTAAAAGAAGAAGAAAAATTGTGGCAATTTTCTAAGTGCTAGCACACGAAAGGAATCATAATAAGGTGATAAGGAAACCAATCCCAAGAGCTCGGAATCAAGATCAAAGCTTGGAGCTTGGATTCAACATTCAAAGAGGAGCTTGGAGGAACTTCTTAAAGCAAATTTTTTTTTGTTATAAACGCATCCTATATCCGATCAAAGTGAGTTTATTTCTGCTATTCTCCTTATGTATTCACATGTTTTATGCTTGAATTGATCTTGGGAACACCTTAGAAACCCAACAATGGTATCAGAGCATATTTGAGCATGAAATATGATTAGGGTTTATATGCTAAAATTTGGGTAAATTTGATTTGAGCATGATTTAACCAAATTTTTTGTTTGAGTATGCTTGTATATGGATAACTTGGAGTTATATATGATCAAATTGATGAAAAACTAATTGGATTAATTTCCCCAATTTGGGTATGTTGGCCGAATGTAGTATAAACCTAGGTCATGGTGATTTTGTTTTTTGAATCATTGGATGTGTTAAAAGACATGGGATATGTTGATTTATGATTTAATTGGATTGAAATCGAAATCAGATATAAAATCCTACCATTGCTGTGACCACCAAAGCTTGAAAATGACTTGATTTTTGTTTCAATAATGTTGGACATGTATTGATTATGAATAAGCATGATTAATTTATTAGATTAGTATTTTGGAAATGTTAATTTAAATAGTTAATCATGGCTAAACACTTTAATTAATTAAATTGAGAATTTTGGAAAATTAGAATTTAATTAATTGGGCTTACTTTGGAATTGGGCTTAAAATGTTGTGTTTGGGCCTAATGGGCTTGGTTGAGCCAAGTTGTTTTGGGACAATTGGATTGGATCCAAATTGGGCCTAAAACCATTCCATTAAGTCCAAATATAACAAATGGGCCTTTAAATATTTAATTGGGCCTAATGGGCCAAAATTGATTTCTTGGCAAATAGGGTGATTCCTTAATTGGGCCTTGGTATTTGGGTTTGACCCATATTGACCAAAGCCTATGCCTTAAGAAATTAATTGAAAGCCCATTGGACTTTAATTAAATGACATTGGATGTTAATTGGGCTTTGAGACCCATTAAGATTAGATTAGAATCTAAGTCGTAAAGGCGCATTAAAAAGTGTAATTATTTAATTTGGAATTAAATATAGAATTAGTATTGAATACAAATTAAATTAGATTTTTAAAATTATAGTTCGATATAATTCAAGAATTCGTATTGAGTACTTATTCTTAAACGAGTTGACTCGCGCAAATCAAATCGTTGTTTGAACATTAGATGATCATTTTATTCAAAGATTAATTAATTGGATTAGATTGATTGAATAACATGCTTTGTGTGAATACATGGATGTGTTGTATGAATAATGTATATCGGATGGATATTAGAAGGGAAAGGAAATTTTGGAAATTATGTAAATTAGAATTTATTAAATGGACCTGCGTGTCCAGCCTTATCTCTCGATTCTTTGTAATTTTTTTCTCACCTAATTCCCCTCAATGTTAATGAGGTTTCTATAATGTATTATGTAATTGGGTAGAGTAGATTGAATAGTGCTAGCCGGGGAGAGGAAAGTGAGTGATTTGTTCTAGGAATAATTTGTGAGATATTCCATCCGCATATCATTATTAATTTATTTACCGCGCTTATTATGCTTTTAGAATGTATGCTTAAGGGTGTATGATGAGACCTAATAAAAGATAATAAATTGGTTGCCAATTTACGTGAAAAACCCTCAATAAATATTAAGCGTTTTCCTTCCATTGAGTGATTCATTCTCAAGATCCAAGATTGGCACTGGTTTGTTGGCCAAAGTCAAAACCTTTGTCCATCGCGGATGTGTTTGAATCATGAAGGCTTTGTTCCATATCGTATGTCTTGTCCAAATTGTGATTTTTTGGCCAACGTCAAGATCACTTCTTGTCCATCGACATCGATTACGAAGTTTTCCAAAGTCAATGGGTTCACTTAACTGGAATCATTAAGCTTGTTGTTCAAAGCCAAGGCTTAGTTGATTCAGAGGAAAGATTAGGAAAATAATGGATATATTGGCATATATATTGTATATATGTTTCGACTTGGAGGTCCACCTACCGGATCTAGGAATTGGATGAGATCCAATTGATCTTAGAGATCTACCTAGTTATATATCATACAGCTTGTTGGCCAAAGTCAAGGTTGTGTGTTATTTAACGGGATCCTAGCCCACTAGGAAACTAGGTTTCCCGAATACTCAAACTTGGGTTAGAGGCTCGCCGAAAAATAGTGGGAGGTCAGTATTGAATTTGCAATTTCGTTCAAATACTTGGCTTTACGCGCTTTCAAATTATTTCGTCAATTATATTTATTAGTTGGACTAATATTTTATTATTTTTCTTGTAACAGTTAGACTGTACCCATACATCGTTAATTGAATAGTTTGACTATTGCAATTAAGATGACAGGAAAGTTGAGAATTAGAGATATTCATGGGCGACAATGTCTTTAATGGCGTGAACTTTCGTGATTTGGATGAACTCAGGATTGTCCTGGGATCCGAGAAGTTGCTCTACACTATAAGAGAGACATCTTGGGCCTAGCCTATATCTGAACAGATAGTTGAGCTAGAGTTTTGGAGACTCATAGCGATGAAAACTTCACTGATCAATCTATATGCTTGTTGCTATGACTCAATAATTTCGTCGTCAGAATAAGGGATTGGATCCGTATAATATGATGGCGAAGTTGCATGATCTTCATCGATCTAATCTTAGATCGCAGAGATATGAGTTACAGAAAAAACTCTTTCATGCTCGCATGTCAGAGGTTACATCTGTTGAGCACCATGTGTCACAGATGATTGTTGACATTGAGCAGCTGGGACAGATGGGCATTGTCTTTGAGGCTGAGAGTTCTATAGATTTTATCTTACTGTCTTTGCCAGACATTTGAAGTGGGTTCATCATGAACTACAATATGATGAACCAAGACCAAACTCTTGGAGAGTTGATGTCCACACTGCGCGAAGCAGAAAAAGAGCTCTTAAAGGGAAAGAAGCGCGAGACGCATTTCGCTTCAACATCTCAGACTCCGAGGGCTTGGCCCAATGCGACTGGAGGTGTAAAGAAGAAGAAAAAGAAAAGCAAGGCCAAATCGTCAAAACCTTATGGGAAGGGTAAGGACAAATCCCAAGATGTATGTCTGCAGTGCGGCAAGCGGGGTCATTGGAAGCATGACTACCGTGAGTACAAGGCACACATGAAGGAAATCAAAGCGGGCAAGGCACCGGCTTCATGTATGTTTGTTATAGAAATAAACATGTATACTACTAGTTTTAAAAATTCGATTTTTGATTCTGGTTGTGGTACTCATATATGTCTGATGTGGAGGATCTGCAGATTAGCAGGAGACTGGCCTCATGAGAGATTGACCTCCGCGTTGGAAATGGGACACGAGTCGCCATTTTGGCCGTTGGCACTTATGTTTTGGAACTGCCCTTGGGGCATGTACTTAAACTTTCAGACTGTTATTATGTACCTAGTTTGACTAGGAATATTATTTCTGTATCTATGTTAGCCCAATGTGGTATACTTTTGTATTTTAAACACTGGGTGTTTTATGTATAAAAATGATATGGAAATTTGCACTGCTGATGTAAATAATGGTCTTTATATTTTGAATATAAATCAATCTCAAACATATAATGTAACAAACAAAAGGCTTAAATTAAGTAACAAAGATGAAACTTATATGTGGCATTGTCGTCTGGGACACATTAACAAGACTCGCATATCCACACTTTCGAAGAGTGGGTACTTGGACGGATTTGATCCAAATTCATATGACGTCTGCGAATCTTGTTTATTAGGCAAAATGCCTAAATCACCTTTTAGTGGTAAAGGTGCACGTGCCACCGAACTGTTAGCCCTCGTTCATAGTGACGTATGTGGGCCCATGTCTAGCCAGGCTAGAGGTGGATATGAATACTTCGTAACCTTTACGGATGATGCATCGCGTTATGGTTATGTGTATCTTATGAGACACAAGTCGGAAACCTTTGAGAAATTCAAAGAGTTTCGACACGAAGTAGAAAAACAGACCGGCAAAAGTATTAAGACATTACGGTCGGACCGTGGTGGCGAATACTTAAGCAATGAGTTTCTTGATTACTTGAAAGCATATGGTATTCTTTCACAGTGGACTCCTCCAGGAACACGTAATTAAACGGTGTGTCCGAACGGAGAACCGAACTTTGTTAGACATGGTAAGGTCTATGATGAGTCGCACAGAGCTACCTATTTCCTTCTGGGGATATGCATTGAACAATGCAATACTTATTTTGAATAAGGTTCCGTCAAAGTCTGTTCAACAGCCTCCGTATGAAATATGGACAGGAAAGAAACCGGGTTTCTCATTCCTGAAGATTTGGGGATGCTGGGCATACGTCAAACGTTTGGAAGGTACCAAACTTGAACCCAAATCGGATAAATGCCTATTTATAGGATATCCTAGGGAAACCAAAGGATATTACTTCTATCACCCATAAGAGAACAAAGTATTTGTTGCTCTACATGCGGTTTTCCTTGAGAAGGAATTCCTAAATGCAGATAAGTGGGAGGAAAGTAGAACTCGATGAAAATCGGAGTGATACTGTTCCTGGCACAGAATCCTTAGCAGAACATGAACAGTTCATCAGGGATGAAACTGTACCACAATCTTCGAATACACAAGAACCGCGTTGGTCGGAGAGAGTCAGAAAACAACCTGAGAGGTATAGGTTTCTGATCTCGCCTCATGTGGATATCAATCTCATTGAGGATAACGAGCCGACTACGTATAAGGAAGCGATACAAGGTATCGACTCCGGTTTATGGCAAGATGCCATGAATTCCGAAATGGATTCCATGTACACCAACCAAGTTTGGACACTGGTTGATGCACCCGAAGGCGTAAAGCCTATTGGATGCAAATGGGTCTTTAAGAAGAAGACCGACATGGATGGCAACATACAAACATACAAAGCTAGGCTTGTAGCGAAAAGGTATTGTCAACGACATGGTGTCGATTACGATGAAACTTTTTCACCCGTTGCCGTGATAAAATCCATTAGGATTATGCTTGTTATTGCTGCATATTTCGATTACGAGATATGGCAGATGGACGTCAAAACTGCTTTCCTTAACGGAAACCTTTTGGAGGATGTTTATAAGCAACAGCCTGACGGTTTTGTCATACCTAGACTTGCAAACAAGGTTTGTAAGTTAAATCGATCCATTTATGGATTGAAGCAAGCATCGCGTTCTTGGAACCAACGTTTTGATGAGATCATAAAAAATATGATTTCGTTCAAAACGAGGATATCTACTTGTGTATATAAGAAGGTTAGTGGGAGCGCACTGACATTCATTGTCCTTTACGTTGATGATGTATTGCTTATTGGCATTGACATTTCCATGCTACAATCGGTCAAAGCTTGGCTTTCATTAAAATTCTCCATGAAAGATCTGGGAGAAACAGCCTTTTTTCTAGGAATAAAGATCTACCGGGATAGATCTAGAAAGCTGCTTGGACTCTCCCAGAGCACGTACATTGACAAAGTGTTGAAGAGATTCAACATGGATCAGTCTAAGAGGGGACTGTTGCCAGTGTCACATGGCGTCACTCTATCTAAGGACATGTATCCTAAAACTCAAGATGAGAGAGACAATATGAGTTGGATCATGTTCGCCTCGGCAGTTGGATCGATCATGTATGCCATGATATGTACGCGACCTGATGTCTCGTATGCTTTGAGCATGTGTAGTCGCTATCAGGCCGATCCAGGTGATGGTCACTGGATGGCGGTTAAGAATATCCTTAAGTATCTTAGACGAACTAAGGATGCTTTCTTAATCTATGGAGATGGAGAACTTGAGGTAACTGGGTATACCGATGCAAGTTTCCAAACCGATAAAGACGATTGTAAGTCACAATCCGGGTACATATTTTGTTTGAATAACGGAGCAGTAAGTTGGAAATCTTCCAAGCAAGAGACTGTTGCCGATTCAACAACAGAAGCAGAGTATATTGCTGCAGCTGAAGCAGTAAAAGAGGCAGTTTGGATCCGTAAATTCCTAATTGGATTAGGAGTAGTTCTGTTAGCAATTGAGCCCATTCCATTGTATTGTGACAATAACGGGGCTATAGCGCAGGCTAAGGAACCGCGGTCTCATCAACGATCCAAGCATGTTCTTCAACGTTTCCATCTGATTCGTGAGATCATACATCGTGGCAATGTGAAGATCGAGAAGGTCGCATCAAAGAACAACATTGCAGATCCGCTGACGAAAGCTATTCCTCAGCAAAAGTTTGAGCGACATGTACATAGTTCAGGTGTTAGATACTTGAGTGACTGGCTATAGGCCAAGTGGGAGATTGTTGGACAATTATGACCCATAACGTCACTATTTGTAAAAGACATTGTGGTTTTTGTACAAATTAACTATGTGCCAATGGAAATTGCATTTTATCATTTTGTAATTTGATTACTTAAATATATAAATGATAAAAGTCCTTATGATTAGTTCGGATTATAAGATATGAGACAATATCAATCCATAAAGGTTTAATCATTAAATATCCCTAGTCGTAGTATTATCGAGACTGGACATCGATAATGCGGAATAAACTAGTATTACACTTGTGCGTGTTATGGAAGCGTAACAACATAGTTCTCATATATTTAAGTATTGGATACTTATGCAAGTGTGATAGAGGTTGTTTATAGCGTGATGGTACGGAAACAGCTTCGCTCTGGATAGACCCCGCGGAATCCCATTGGTAGTATGACTATGTGTCTATAGGAATCCTCATCAGGGTAGGTGTATTTGGTCTTAACCTGAGACTTGCACCGCTAGTACTTGCGACAATCAATACGCTTTGGTTTTGGTCGTTCGGACTTTAACAGGTTCTGTGTACGCCTCTTCTGGGTTTATTGAGAATCGTAGTGTATTGGGTGTGATGTCAAGACGGAAGTATCACTTCAGTCATATGGAGATGATGATCACGCAGGGATACAAACTGGTACTCTAATTGGTTGCAACCATCGGGATAATAGATATGGTCATGATTATCCGATTAAAGAGACTAGTTGCTTGTGATCCGATATATGCTTCGTACGGGTCAGACACTATTCCAGCCCTAGGCCTTACATGTGACATCCGATATTGGATCGCTATACGCAATACTATGTATATTACGCCTGACATAGATTATATATTCCTTTAAGGTTATTTCTAGAGAATTGGGTAGGCACGGTGCTTTGCTAGAAGCCAACCATGTCTCGTAAATCGGTAAGAACGTAGTATGAGTTACTCACGTGTTCGGATAGTCCGACGGCCGGATTTACTGCCAACATATCCAGGGATCTCATGGGTCGCTTCCCGAAGATTCAACGATGACGTATGATTCGAACATAATTAATCTAGGATTAATTACGGAGAGATTTTATCTGGGATAAAATACTATTTGAAGAGAGAATTTGGAATTAATCGATAAAATAATATATTCGATATATTAAATGAAATAGATTTCATAACTGAATTAAAATTGGATTTTAATTGGGCGAACGAATTAATTAGAATTAATTCGGCAGCGATGTGAATAGTAATTTGAGACATATTATTGGAAAAATTAAATTTGATTTAATTCGTCGCAACGGAAAATTCGTTAATTCGGAATTAACAAACCCGAGCCCGGGATATGTTCGCGGGCCCACTCAGATTTTGAATTAAGTGGGCCCACATGTCACATCACTAGTCACATCACTTGTCACTTTATTCACTTTTTGGTGATGGAGTAAGTGAAGACTTTTGAGATTACTTGTTTCTTACACAAGTTGAAAGGTGAATGACTTATTACCAATATTTGGTATATCATCATTTTTATTTTGAAATCAAAATTAAGTCAACATAACTTCATCTTCCTCTCTCTCATTCACGATTTTTCACTCTCTCCCTCTCCCATTTGGCTTGGCCGAAACACACTAAAAGAAGAAGAAAAATTGTGGCAATTTTTCTAAGTGCTAGCACACCAAAGGAATCATATAAGGTGATAGGGAAACCAATCCCAAGAGCTTGGAATCAAGATCAAAGCTTGGAGCTTGGAGGAACTTCTTAAAGAATTTTTTTTTTTGTTATCAACGCATCCTATATCTGATCAAAGTGAGTTTTTCCGCTATTCTCCTTTATGTATTCACATGTTTTATGTTTGAATTGATCTTGGGAACACCTTAGAAACCACAAGCTGGTTGTTTTCTGTTTTTTGATTTTCTTGTTGATTCTCGATTTTTTGGTTGTTTTTCAGTGGTTGTTTTTTCCTGGTTTCGGTGATGGGTTGCTGGCTGGTTTGGTTATTTTTGCTTTCGGTTATGGGTTGTTGGTTGGTTTGGTTGTTTTTGCTTTCGGTTATGGGTTGTTGGTTGGTTTGGTTGTTGGTTGCCGATCAAGAAGAAGAAGACGAAGTCTTCAAGGGTTTTTTTTTTTTTTTTTTTGGTCGTCCAAGGTCTTAGAAGAAGAAGAAGAAGAGAAGCCTCCCTTTTTTGTGTCAAGATTTGGTCCATTTTTATAATGACTTGAAGGGATCTCCAAATAGGGAAATAAATCATGGAAATTTGGGGAATATATTATCAATTTATTTTGGGAATAAAATCTCATGAATTTGGTGATGAGGATATCTCAAATCTTGTTAAATTGGTGAGGATGGGATCACAAATCTTGTTAAATTGGAAAGTGTTGATGAGGGGATTTGGGCATGTGGATTGCATGGGGCTTTGGGCGTGTGGATGGATTGCATGGGGTCTTGGTCCGAGGCTGGGGCTAATAGGCTGAGGCTATGGCTTGAAGCAGAAACTGACTGAGCGAATCCGAGACTGGCTAGTGAGTCCGAATCCGATAAGGTGCTAATTTTGGGGGTTTTCTTTCCTTCCGGCATTCATTTTTTGCAACTTTCGCAACTTTTCAGATAGTGCCTCCATACGAGACTCATGATCGGGCTCATACAAAAATGCAGTGTCTACACTATCCCAGGCATGTCTTCATACGTCAATGCAAAAACATCAATATTATCCAAGAGAAATTTCATCAATTCCTCTTTATCCTATCCAAGCCAATATATACATTTCGGTCTGAGAATGACGGATCCAAATATCGGGACTCGAGTGCTTAATTGTTGGAGCGTGATAGTCACTGTCATCCATAAATCACTTTGGAACCGAGTCATGTAATTATTATTTGGCCCTCTTTTGGGGCCTCCCTTACTCCAAAATGATCTTCCCCTTATCTCTCTCATTATTCTTCGCTGGATGGACTGTAAGAGCATACATTGTTGGGTTGTCTCCTAATCCTCTTTTATATCAAACGTTCCTACACCAAATACATTGACACACTTTACCACTTGATGAAGAGTTGAAGGCACTACTTCCATACTATGAATCCATTATCTTCCCGCAATCGCGTTACACGTTGAAATTGCATCTACTACCAAAAGGTCAATGCACACTATTCTGTCACATTTGGTCACTGGTAAAGAATTATGTCTCCTGTGATCAGCATCGTCCCTCAAAAGTGATGAAAGATGCACTATAAGGAATTAAATACTGTTATTTCAGCTTCATTTTCCGAAATATATCTTCAAATATGAATCCTGCAGTACTTTGTCCATCCACCAAGATATGGTATACTAGGATAATCTGCAATATAAGTGAAATGATCATTGGATCAATTTGAAGAAAATCCATGTTCTCTAAATCGTTATGAGTGAATGTTATTAAGATCTGGTCTTTAGTAACGACCATAATCATTGCACCCGAAGCCTCTTCCACTATGGACCTCTTCGCGTGTGAGTCTTTTCTGTATTTGGCCATCTATGATTCTACGGAAGTTCCTGCTGCCAGCCTTACATGAATAGTTCAAGTATGCCATGAATAAATCCTCATCCTAAGGAACTCGACAGCTACCTTATCTAGGCCTGATTTATCTTGGTGGCTCACAATATCAATCTCCAATGGGGGTTGATCATCTCCACCACTACTTGGCCCTGCCTTCGAGGTCTTCTTCTCGCTTCCGAAGGATCCAACAACTTGTTTATGCTACTACAACTGTCCATTTTGGAGGAGCCATTGAATTTGGTTCCTCAAGATTAAGCAGTAATTGGTTTAGTGTCTGATTTCTTTGTGAAAGGCACAATAAAAGTTTGAGTCTCTGGCTTCTTTGGGAGTTTTGATTGGCTTAGGCTCTTTAAACAAGCCAAAATTCTTGTTATCAGCCCAGATTTTGGCGACGTTGGGGTTTCGGGGGATATCATTGGTGCAGGTTCGTTTGCTTTGAGTCCAGCATTTTTTGTTGGCTTCAGGTTTAGATTTTTTATTTTTTGAAGGTTCGGGGGCCGACCTCTTCTTTCCTGTAGGTTTTGAAGTAGATTTATGGCTTGGTTTTGGCTCCCAACAACGATGGCATCATTTCATTGATCCTCAAAAGCAACCTCCTCTATTTTTATCCACTGTTGGATTTTAAGGTTTACTTTTTTGATACTTTGAAAGTTCTTCCTGGCTATGTATTCTGCATTGCGGGTACTCTTTTGGAGGGCCTTACTATATATCTTAGCATCAAGCTTGGTGTCAATCCTTTATCTACAATAGCGCTTGAATGAACCTGTGTAGGAATTCTTTTATAGTCTCCAACGATCGTTGTTTCATCATGCAGATGCTATCAATGGTCTTCGAAGGATAACAGAAGTTAGCATAATGTACCAAAAATATTTCACACAAAGTCTGAAAATTCCCAAAGGAGTTAGGGTGTAGAGATCTAAGCTATCTAATGCATCTCCTTCAAAATTGGTCAGAAAAGCCTTGCAGTACCATGCGTCTTCACTCATTTCTAGACTCATTTTCTATCAGAAATGGAACTTATGTTGCTCTGGATTAGAATTTCTCGTAAACAACTGAAAGGTGGGAATTTATACATTCTTCGGCTTCTCCACACTCATATTTCTTGAGTGAATGAGGATGTATTGATCCTCTGAATAACCTTGACAACACTGTCCTAGGAGACTCTTGACAATAGTGTATGAGCAGATGCTCCCAGTAAGTTCTTCAACTCTTACCTCAATGTATCCCGGAGTGCCGTCTCTGTCTCAAGATGGGATGGAACCGGAGTGGCCACAGCGAGTTGCTGCAGTGAGAACTAAATTTATGGTCCTCCAGAGAGTGTGGTTCTAACTAGCTAGTGTCTCAACTTGTGCTCCCACATCAATTACTGATCTTGGTTGCTTTCCCTCCAGAATTATGATCCTTTCAGCCAACTTTTTATTCTCGTTACTTGACTATTATAGGGTCATAATTTCCCTCTGCAACTTTTATTCTAGTGTTTACTGTGCTTCTGGTAGTGTCACTATTTTGAAGTTCGTATCTTGGAATTGAATAATTAAGGGAATCAAACTTTGTCCTTCTTAAGCCATCCTTCTACTAGTTAATGAGGTTTCTCATAATTTTTTACCTTCAAAAATTAGTTTTTCAAAAGGTTTCATAGATGAGTAAGCTCATCCCTATTCATATGTTATACTCATGCAATACTTTGGGAAGTTATTTCCTTCAACAGTTTTATTTCCAAGAAAATTTTCAAAAATAAAAATATTTTTAAAACTGATTTTACTTTCCTATATGCAATGATTCACATGCTTTTTCAGCTTTAAACCGTTCATACTCACCATCCCTGCATCCATATTAGAGTTTATGCATGCAAGTATTTCATACAAGAATCACATAAATTTTTATTTTTGTCCGACCATTTCTTCACACTCTAAATTCATGCGAATGGTGTATAATGCATGCATGTCATAATTTAGTAATTTTTATAAAATTATCCTCTGGGGAAGAACATGATAATTATATGTCCTCCCCACAGACAGCGTCAATTTGATGAAGGTGCAAAAATTGGTGAAAATTCATACCTTTCAAAGTCTTGGGCCAGATCTTTCAGAGTCCAATTATAGTAAGGCTTCACTTTGTATTTTCCCAAAATCCAGTAACAAATTCCTATATAAATGTCCTTCTTTGATTAGAAAATTCCTCATTTTAATTGAAATTAGAAACTAAGTATTTATGAATTTCATTTTTTTTTAATTAGAGTCCGGAAGCTAGAGTTTTAAATCCCTTATCTACAGTTTTTCTTTGGCTTATAATGTTGGGGTTGGTGCTCTAATTGTCAATTTGTATCATAGTTATGACATGCTCATGAATATAAGAAATCCATTTTCCATAATATTACCAATTTAATGGTAGCACATCTTGTCTTTTATATACATAATCGATCTATTTTAGTTTAGATCAAAACTAACTAAGATTTAGTGATGTATATATTAGACAAAGACACGAGAATAAACAGTAGTCACACAATTACAACAAGACTTGTAATTGGCATTAGGAGGTGTCACTACTTGTATTATATTCTCAAATAATGTTTATGGTCGAGATTTGCTGATACGAGTTGGTTAGTAAAATTTGTTTAGACCAATACACGTTGTATATTGAGATTTGGTCTGATGGCTTATCCCAGTGTACCATGAGTCTTGGGAGGCACGTATAAATATGTAGATGTTTATTTGATGAGCACTAAATGACTCACCATAATTATTCCTAAAATATGGCACACCAATATCAATAGGAATTTTATCGAGTCGAGTAGCATATCTAGTCCTTTGACTTGAGATACCACCGTAGATGTATGAGTGATCCTCCATACTTCGAAAACAGTCATGTCATCAGTCAATCTAAACCAGACCTCCGTCTGCTCATGGGTGTGGACTGATGCTCATGATATTCGATGATGTATGTAAAGAGGATATGTCAGTCTCGTGTGTATGATTTAGACATCCATTTTGTGATCTTTAAATCTCTGATCAACGTACATTCTGGATACGAGTTTCGAATGTTGATTGAGAGAACACGAATATATCGCAACGCATATATAAATTGTACACTACGGAGATTTGACATTCTCATCTATATTTCTGGTATAATTTGGATAGCCTATGACAGAGTGACTATACGATATGCATATACTTGTATGATTCAACGTGGTTATATATGGTCGTCATAATTTTCTAGTAGGCCAATTATAGACATGTAATGTGTTCAGTGACAGATATACCTGAACATAGAGAGTTCCACTCATAAAGTATATTCGTAAAGTACTAGGAAAATTAATTAAGAATAATACGGATTATTTATAATGTTACACATGCCGGGGTATTTTTTATATTTAATGTGTATATGTATATGGTACATAATTTGATTAGATACAAGTTAGAATTTTGACACATGTATAAAATAAATAATTAATTAATTAATTATAAATTATTTTAATAATTATTTTTAATTATCTAATATTATCGGAATATTCTTTAAGTAAAGCTTATTAGATAAGCTTTATAACTTGGCAAAATTATAGCCATATATTATAATAATATTTGGCTTAAATTTGATCAAGTATTTTAATTGTTAAAATGACAAAAATATCTATCCCTATTTAAATATCAAAATTATGCTAAGGCATATAGGAGATGAAAATTTGTTTCATCTTTGCTTTTGGCTTGGAGAAGCTCAAAGTGTTGAGTTTAGGGTTTAAAAATTAGGATTTCTTTAATCCACCAAAATTAGAGAGTGTGAATGAAAATTTGGATTTATATCAAAGCAAGTATTGGCAATTAAGGTAATTTTCATCTCTAATTTTGATTGAAATTGTTTCTTTATATTTCTAAGTTATTACATTTGATGTGATATTGTTTCTTTCATATTTGGAGATGATTTTGTGTTTAGAAACTCTAATAGGAACTCTTTGATGCATGCGTAAAACTAATTGACTAGTTAAGTGTAATTAGGTCAAATTATGGTGTATGACACAAAATTATCATTCTAGAGTTACTTAAACCACTCCTTGGTGACCTAGAATTATTCTTGAGTTACTTTGGTTGAATCTCAATTGGTAATTAGGCATTTGGATTTGCATGGTTTTGGATTAATTAGACGATTAATTTGGTTAATTATGGATTTGGATGGCTATTTTGTGAAATTGAGATGTTGTGGATGAAATTTGATATGTAATGACGCATAGGAAAAGTTCCCAAAATTTTCGGAATTGTTCCGGAAGTATTTTGGAAAATTTCCGTAAATATCGCATTAGAGGTAAAATTATAATTTTTTAAAATTACAATTATTTGGCCATTGCTATAGTATTCTGACTATTATAGTAGTACGTATATTACGTAGAAGAATTCTTGGAATTTTCAAAACTGTTCCGGAAGCATTTTGAGAATTTTTTTACAAAAATCGTATTATGGCAAAATGGTAATTTACTGAAATTATAGTTATCAGTCATTGCTACAGTAATTGGATCTCTGTATTAGTAGGCTGGTCCATTTACATGACTGAACTAGTTATCTGGTTATCTCGGTCATCTGATTCTATGAACTATTGAATCGGTTAACGTGTAACTGTGGAAAATGTTTTTGAAAATTTTGTCCTGAATCTTTATACTAATCACTCCCAATATTTGATATTAATGAGTGATTAGGGAAAAATACGGATAAATGAGACGAATTACAAATATTTTAAAAAATTGATTTCACCCACCGAAGCGCATCCAATGTATTTGCTCCAACAAGAATAATATAAGAGTGAGTATGATCCTACATTCGTAATAGATTTATATAATAATATACGATATTAGATTCCAAATCGAAGATTACACATGCAAAAATCTAGATATTTCTTGAATTTTTAGTTTCGCCTTAGCGAGAAACATAATGGAGTCTTAACTATTAAGTTGAGTTATAGTTTCATGGGTATAACTAATTTTGTCGAGAAATTGATCTGGATTAAATATCTATATTTGAGCAGATTCCAAGCTGAAAACCTCTATTTAGGAAAATCCCCATTATTAAGGCTTAATTATCACGCCCCAATATATCTGGGACGTGACCGATTGGAGACGGCATGGCTGTCTCCTAAGCCTCTGACATACACATACTGGACCTGTAATAAACTATGCAACTCGCACCAAAACTCATGCATGAATATGTGATTCATAACATGCTATCTCAACCAAACCCTGTATATTTATATTTCATGTTCATGTCATTTACCACATTTAAAATATATAACCAAATATTTATACATATTAAATGCTTCTAATTACATAAACTGATAACAAATCTACTAGACATGTGTTCAGCCTTATGACCTATTACAAGGCTTCACATATATAGACCCATAGCATACACAACGTCTATGACTACAGCTGGTGTCTATCTCCTCTAATTCAGAGTGGTTGAGTTCCGGAATCTAATGTATGCATGACTGTGAGTGAACCTACTACACAAGAAATTGTGGGGGGAGGGGGTCAGATCTTATAAAAGACCTAGTAAGTGAATGCTAATGAAAACATTATAAAACATCTTTAGCTTGCTTGAAACTGAAGCATTAGGATAAACAATCTTTGAAATTAAAAACATAGAAGTCTGAGATACGTGATTTGCAAAGAAAACATGTAAGAATCTGCTGTCATGAAAAAGCTCACCGGTGTCATGGCCTGGGGGCATAAAATCTACCTAACGGGACCTAGCACCTCGTAGGCATGTGAAGTTGAATAATGTAACTGTTGTTGGGCCTCATTAGGGTGAATAGTGCCACATGAGGCAAACTGAGCGAACCCGGGATGCTGAAGCTGAGGGGACAGTGTTGGGTTCCTAGAACATGCCAAGGATCTAATAAGATGAAATGGGTGTGAATACGCAAAGAAGTAGCAGAAATACTTACATTGAACGGATTGCTTGGATGTAGAGATTACATAATTTTTTTATGTTGAGAAGAGCTCCAAGCCCTTCCCTTGTATTCCAAACTCAAGTATTTGTTTCCCTAACACCTTGGTTGACTCCTTGTAAGTGCTAGCTCAAAGAAATTTTGAAGCAAAATTCCAATGGAGGAGAGTGAAGCTCTCGGCTTCAACAAAGAAAATGAGAGAGATAGTTTTTTTTTTTTTGTTGTATTTGATTTTCAAAAATCAAATTATGATATACCAAATCCAAGATTTGGTATTAGTCATTCAAAAAATGAATAAACAAATACAAAGTGTGTTGAGTAAAAAACAAGCCAAGCAAGTTTTACACTCAAGCTAAAATAACTTCCATCACTAGTCACAAGTGTGATGTAAGTCAAGTGGGTCCCACCACTTGTAAATTCCGAATTTACGTCGAACAATCTCAACGCGCAACTTCGCTCGGGCTCGGGTTCATTTAATTCCAAATTAACGAATTTGCTGTTGCGACATAATTAAATATTAAAGTCGCTTACGAATTAATTCTAAATTAATTTGTTTGCCCGAATTAAAATCTAATTTTAATTCCGTATTGAAATCTAATTTCATTTAATATATCAAATATATTATTTAATCTATTAATTCCAAATTAATCGTTCTCTCTCTACTATTCGAATTTTATCCCAGATAAATTCTTGCCGCAATTAATCCTAGATTAATTTTCTCTCTCATAATTAATCTCAGATTAATTCTGCTCGAGTCAAACATCATCGGTGAATATTTGGGAAGCGACCCATGAGATCCCTGGATATGTTGGAAGTAAATCCGGTCGTCGGACTGTCTGAACACGTGCATACCCGGTACCACGTTCTTACCGATTTAAAAGACATGATTGGCTTCTAGTAAAACACCGTGCCTACCCAATTCTCCAGAAATATTCTTTTAAGGAATACATAATCTATATCAAGCGTAGTATACCAAGTATAGCGTATTGCGATCCAGTATCGGAAGTCACATGCTAGGCCTGAGGCTGGAATAGTGTATGCCCCATACGAAGCATATATCGGATCACTAGCAACTAGTCTCTTTAATCGGATAATCATGACCTTGTCATATTATCTCGATAGTTGCAACATATTAGAGTACCAGTTCTGTATCCCTGCGTGATCATCATCTTCATATGACTGAAGTGATATTTCCATCTTGACATCACACCAAATACACTACGATTCTCAATAAACCGAGAAGAGGCGTACATAGAACCTGTTAAAGCTCCGGACGACCAAAACCAAAGCGTACTAATTGTCGCAAGTATTAGCGATGCAAGTCTCAGGTTAAGACCAAATACACCTACCCTGATTCGGATTCCCATAGACATATAGTCATACTACCAATGGGATTCCGAGGGGTCTATCCAGAGCGAAGCTGTTTCCGTACCATCGGTAAACAGAACCTCCTATTACACTTGCATGAGTATCCAATACCCAAATATATGAGAACTATGCCGTTACGCTTTCATAACGCACACAAGTGTAATACTAGCCTATTCCGCATTATCGATGTCCAGTCTCGATAATACTACGACTAGGGATATATAATGATTAAACCTTTAGTGGATTGATACTGTCTCATATCTTATATTCCGGAACTAATCATAAGGACTTTTATCATTTATTTATTTAAGTAATCTAATTACAAAATGATAAACTGACAATTTCCTTTGTCACATAGTTAATTTGTACAAAAACCACAATGTCTTTTACAAATAGTGATGCTATGGGTCACAATTATCCAACAGACGGCCTGAATTGGTGGTTTGAAAATCATTTCTCTAATATTTTATAGATCTAAAATAAGTGAAATCTAAATAAGATAGTACAAAATAAATCATGTTTAAACTATCACGATATAAGATTGTTCATGTATGAAACCGTAAATTATTCATCATTAATTCAATCAATGTATTAAAAACGTAAATTTATATCCTAAAACCGAAAATGTAAGTCTTGAAAAGAGATTTGAAAACATAGAAGACATATAGCATTCACTCACTGCGCTAGACATGATTTCTAAGGTTTTAGCTGACATTTAAAGATGGCCGAAGTCTCCTGTATATGATCTAAAAACATGGAATGAATCATGATTAACATGCTTGGATGCTAGGAAATCTAAGTGTGTGCGTGAAGGATGTATGTATACATCATTGTTAATAACATTACTAATAACTCAACACCATCATCATTGCTTGTATACAAGCACACACACACCATTAATATTTTCCCAATACACACGCACAACTACTGACAACACGTGACCATTATCCGAATCAAACTATTATAATACCTTTCCCACTACTTTTTTTTTTTTTTTTTTTTTTTTTGGAAACGATGGAAACCCCGCCACCAAACCACCCATTCTGGGCCGCGGCGCAGGTAAAACCACCGGTTGTCCCAGGCTCTTACAAGAAGTGCACCCCCTGGATTCGAACCCAGAACCTCAAGGTGAGATCCTGGCCCCTACACCACCAAGCCACACCCCTTGGGGACTACTTTTCCCACTACACTCAGCCATATATATCAAAAATATTTCTCATGAATTATTCATCAGTAACATTAATAACATCAATTCTAGACATTATCTATATTACTATTAACGTTATCTAAATTCATTATTACCAAAAACATCAACGCATAACAAGCCAAGAACACAATCATAACCATTTACCAATTTCATTCACACCTTCTCAACATAATAACTTTCCATCCTACTAATTCTTCCAAGGCATTTCCTATACACTATCAACTACAACCACTCAAAACTTTCCCCATTACAAGGCCTATAATATTCGGCCAACACAACGCTCACTTAATAGAATAATTCGTCCACCTAAACTTCCAATCTATGTTATAACACTGCACACATTATCCAGTCAACTTGTATAACCTATTAAGCTTCCTATATATCATTATACAACACTAATTTTGCCATAGCTTAAAGAAACCTATCACCACCCAACACGTTAAATACATCCACATATATAGTATTTCAAGTAATGATTCAATACAACCCACACCAAATACAATCAAAGAAAATCAAACTCCCCACTTGACTCAGGTTCGGCCACCCCCTACTAAGCTTGTCATGCCACTCATCATCACATCCCTAAATCCTTCACTCAAAATATCTTACACGTTATTTATATTATGTTTAGACTACCAACATGAGCTCCTCTTTTAAATCCCTAGCACCGGCCATGAGAGGCCTCTCCTGATTTAGCCAAAATAATTGAGTTAATTCATTCTTTTATCAAGACTTAACAGTTCTTAAATTATGTAACATCCCTCTCCTGGAGATGCTACCGGTAGGGAATAGGCTGACCTATTCCCCTGAGCCTCTAACTTTCTGATTATGAACATCACTACTAAACTATCTTAAACACAATTCATACAGAGGGACCATATCCAAACTCAACATCATAATATGCATTCAAATACTCATAAGTATGTATTCAATATCAATCCACTTATAATTCTGTCATGGACGCTATAACTCATTTTGCATACAATCTTGACTATACAATGGACTGATACATGACTTTACTCTGACTCTGACTGAACTGCATCTCTGACTTAACCTTATGGACCCAAACACCCTAGTGACTGCCATCAGTATCCATCCTCTTGAGCATATCCTCCGGGAATAATTATAAAATAGAGACACTATGAGTGGGGGGTTAGATCGTTTGAACAACCTAGTGAGTGGACAGTTTAAAAACGGGAACTGAAATACTTTTAAAACATTCATTGTTTAAAAATCAAAATCATATTCAGGAAAATAATATTTTTTGAAAACTCTTTCATATCTGAAAATCGATCTATCTCTGTGAAAATTTCTGGAAACTCTTTTATGTTTGTAAAACTCTGTATCTTTCTATAAAACTGAAATCTTTGTAAAACTGCTCTTTCTAAATCTCTTTCTTAAAACCATCATTTTTGAAAACCATATCTCTGAAAAACCTGACATATGAGAGCGTAACGTCTCATCGTCCCCCCATACGCCTAATCCAGGGGTCTTGGGTCATTACGTCTCGCCGTCTCCCAAGCCACTAATCTAGAGCCAGATGTGCTGATCAATCCTGAATCAGGTTTTTCAAAGATATGGTTTTCAAAAATTCAGAGATATGGTTTTTCAGTTCAGTGGCTTGAAAAACCATATCTCTGAACTAGAGCCACGTATCATTTCAACCCTGAATCTTGGGTCTAGGGGCGTCACGTCTCGCCGTCCCTCTAGCCCTGAAATCTAGGATCTACGGGTGTTTCGTATCGATGTCCCCCTATTCTTGCTCTACATATGCACATGCTCTGAATTCGTCAATTTAAATACCAGTACCAAGTTACAATTGAGGTGGGTTTTTCCCCTATGCCTCCAAAAATCAAAGAAATCATGCTTTCAAAATCAAAGCTTTCTAAAACATGTTCATTCATAAAAATAACTGGAAATCATTTCGGCTAATGCCCTATGTACTGAATAATAAATCTTACATCAAAAGCAATTAAGTAAAATCAATTTGAGAAAAGGGTCCACTCACTGATTTACAACTATTGCCAATCATCCTAAATGTGACTGAAAAAATTCATATGGAAAAGCCAATCTGACCTGTATCCGAGTATGGTTAGCATATTTAATCTAGAAGCTAATCATGGTTATGAATGTAGTGGATGCTCATGCATGTTGCATACGTGTCAGGATAACTAACGTGCTAACGGACTTTAACATCCTTGGACAAACCTGAAATGGAATGAAACTGGTATTACTACGCATCGTGACTCCAAGTCTTACGCGTCACGACGCTCATATGATCAGACTGAAAAAGAGAGCATTTCTTGTTACGCGTCACGACGCTAAGTGTTCCATGTCGCGACTCCCACATGATCGAACTTGAGACAAAGAGCATTTAATGTTCTACATTCAAGACCAACCCGATTCTTCCACACGACCGACCCAAGTCTCACACGCGACCGACCCGAGTCTTCCACATGACCGACCCGAGTCTTCCGTACGACCGACCTGAGTTTCCTACATGACCGACCCGAGTCTCCCACATAACCGACCTGAGTCTTCCACACGATCAACTCGAGTCTTTCATAGATCGAATTGAGTCTTCCACACGACCATACTTGTAACAGAGGGCATCCATAAACTCAACGTCGTGACACTAGCCTATACACATCGCAATGCTGGCCTGATTCCAGGCCAATATTCAACTCTCCAATGTCAAGTTCCAAAATATAGTACCAACACCCCACACTATGATATTCATACAAGCACTTCTTAACACACTCAAAACAAGCATTTATCTAGTATCATCACAACATCAAAACATCAAAAATAATTTCCCCCAACATGCTAAGAATTCGGCTCTCATGCCTATTTACACCTTGACATTATTTCAATCAAAATTTAGGCACAAATCACTCTAAACAACTTCATAAACATATATTGAGCTTAAACTTTGCCAAATCTTCTCAAACAATAAATCCCTAAATTCGTAGGGTTCCTAAGTGTGAGAATACAAGTTAAAAAATGGATGTTCATTTTCCTAAATGAGAAGAAGAAAGAAGGAAAAGAAACTTACTTGACCAATAAAAGCTTGAGAATTCATCACCATTCCTTCAAATTTCCCATGAGATTGAAGAAAATTAGAGAGCTCTTCCTTGAAGCTAGCTCACGTTTTTTGCTTGAGATAGATGAGTGAATAGTGTCTTATTTATAGGCAAATAACTGATTTTGTAATGCAATGAGTGGTCCAAAATTTGCCACATCATTCAATTCTAGCCCATTCTCGAATTTACTATAGCAGCCATGGAAATCACGATTTTTGACCTACTTTGAATTGGAATTTGGAAACATATTCAATGTGGAATTTATAGATCTCGGTCTTATCTTTCCGAAGATATAATATTCATAAAAATCGAAGATTGTATGAAAATGTTAAAGCCCAAATACTACGGGATATATAGAATGGAATATAAAATAAATTTCATATTGGAACTACAAAGGATTTATCGAAGGTCCGAAATATAATTCCAACAACACATACATGCTTGAACATGATTTATATCATGTATTATACCATCAATAACTTAGTAGTCTTCGGGACTACCTGTGTGTTATATTTTCTCCCCCCATTTAAATATGATTCGTCCTCAAATCCCATTTAAGGTTGAAACTCCGGGATTATGATGTTTCATTGGCCACCAAATTTCAACTTAATGTATTCTCATAACAACTCTTGTCATTCTTGCACATACTGTAACAAAGTCCGTGAGCTTTAGTGAATAATCCCTTAAATTCTTGTCTAAGTGATAATTCCTCATTCTCATTCCATGAACTTATGCTGAGTACTTTACATGTACCGTCATACTAAAACCATCTCCATGCTTCAAAGAAACCTCATTTGTAGACCTCTAGTTATACTCAACACCCTTTACTTCGACTATATGCGTGAGCTATCAGTTCTAAAATTGATATTATATTCGTGGCATGCCGTCTAACACATCTTAGTTCCATTCTAGTTTGAAACCTCTTATATCTCTTGCCATTACAACATTAATCCTTAAATATCACTTGGACTTCTGTTACCCTTCACGTTTAAGGTATCACCATTGTACTTTATACTACAGCCAATGACCTTCATTTCCCCCTGACTTGAGTATACCTCGGGTTCTTCACATTCTCTTTATAATATTGTCTCTTTAATGACCTTATTAAATATATCTTACTAGGTATTCCCTTAGCGCCACATAATATATCTTATTCCAGCATTCATTTTCATATCGTAACTATTTAACTCTCTATTTTATTTGGTGAGTTTCAACTATTATCTGTTTCGACCTTCATGTTCTTCTATCTCTGTCTATCTGTGGGCTTAGGACCTCATAGTTCCTGGTCAAATTCTTAATGTACTCCTAACTTACTATTGTTGTTTACCGACGTTTCTTATGTTTAGGATAATAATTATGTGGAGACTTTCTGGCCATCCTTCTATTTGTGCATAGATTGTAACCCTCACTATTAATATTGACACTGGAGACTCGGTTCTGGTTAATATTCATAGTCTTCTCGTACCTTCCAATTTGTTGCTAGTACAAATCTGGTTAACCACCTTTTACACTGACTTGCTCTCTTTGTCTGCTTGCACTCTGGAATATTCCATTTTCAATTATTTCCATATTCTTGCTCTGTCAAGTGTCGTTCCGGTCTCAACAATATCGTATACCTAGTTTCCTTGGCCATCTTTACGTTTTACCTCCATAAATTAGTTTCGAGTCATCTTAAACATTTATTCATAACTGTGCGCTGTGAAAGGAAATATACAGATTACACTCGTTATCTTTCTCCCAATCTATATTTAATAGGACTTCGGTCTTATACTAGCACCTAAGGGCTTACTATTATGCGTTCCATAATATATTCTGTTGATATCATTTGTCTTTAATTTCTAAATGGAAAAGTCTGTTGCTATAGGTCCTTAGTCATGCCTAACTCTATCACTAATGTATACTAGTTCTTGTTTGACTAATGCTTCTTATTTTCATTATTTTGTCTTGATAGTTCCTCTTCTAAACCTTTTACTTAAAGTTCTCTTCATCTTCTTTCTTGCTCTATTCTGTACCTGAAACTCTTGTGATCAATATCTTTGTTTCCTTATCTGAGGAGTATTATCTTTCAAATGTCTCTTACTTTACTTTATTGGATACTTGCTTCTGGAAATATCTTCGGAATGAACATCGAGGTTCATATTTAATTACTATTGTTTAATAAGGGTTGGGAGGGTGAGGTTGATCCTGAAATCTTTTTCGGTTGTGGTGGTCTCACTAGTTACCCATGTTGTAGTTGCACATGCTACTCATTATAATCCTAGGACTCCTTATTTCGACTATCTTTCTATTTCGTGATTTTTCTATTCTGTCAAATGTTCTTCTTTACTTGTTCAAATCCTTACTGGGCTCTAAGTTGGGAGGTGAATACATGATTTCCATGTCTGGTTAGATGTTTGCATACTTACTAGGATCGGGGCTATTGGAAAGAAGAATTATCGTTCATTCTATTGAGATCTGCATCAACTTCTCCCTTCCTATGGTTCCACAACTTTTATCAACTATTCTTAGGTCTCCATTTTCATTACTGTCTTTAAGTTATGTTATCTATGTTACTATCTATTTTGAACTTCCTTGTCACTTTTCGCATCATTCTTTATTATTTCTATATCTTATCTCTTGATGCTAAGCCGTATTACCGAGGCTAATGGTAATTCATTCTTATTGACTTTTTTCTATATCTCTAATCTCTACTCTTGCTCCAAGCTACAGTTATGCCCTTTAACCTTATTGTTTGTACTGGTACTTTTGCTAGCTCCTGAGTATCTCCAATCTCATGGGTTTGTCCTTTTTGAACTTACACAGACTTCTACTAGCATTGGTCTTATCTAAGGGTTCTTACCAGTACTACAACCTTGTTCATCTAGGACTATGTCAAGTTCTCTCTTTTCTAACCTTAGAAGTCTATTTTTTCCCTTTCTGGATGAACCATTCTCTTGAGGTTTGCTGCCTTTGTCTCAGAAAATAGTATTATGGGTACTGAGCTTTCGTACGGTTATCTTTATCTATGCTAGTAAAGGTTGGGACAAGCTTTTACATCTCGATGGATATCGATGTCTTTATTTTGGTACTTTGTGTCCTGATAGAGTTTATTAGTCATGTAAGATAGGTATAAGATAGGCTTCGTCGGGACAGCTTCCTTAACTGGTACCACTAAGAGGTTCGAAATCTAGGTAACTTAGGGCCATTTTTATATCAGGTTCTTGACTAAGGAAATTAATTATTTTTCCTTACGACATTCATTTTGTTTGCTTATGGGCCTGGATTTGGGTTTCTAGAATCTCCATATCTTTTGTGACATCTTATGTCTATCGGAAACTCCCACGACTAATCCAGATTTCTTGCTCCTCTTGCCTTTCTAATTATCTTTCATTATTCAGGAAACTTGCTATCTATATAAGGTGCTTAAGGGCTATTGGATCTGCTTGAAAGAATTTTTTAAGGAATGAAGAAATTTTTACTTGGGTCTAACTGACATTTGTTATTGCTCGGGCTTATTATATTCTCCTTACTACTATAAGTTTCTGATATCTTCTTTATTATCTCATTCTATATCTCTACCCCTTATTATCTCTCGTTGCTTTAAGCATATGTACATCATTTCTTACTTTTCTTATAGCTTTCTCTTCCCACTCCTTTGAGTGAATATTCTCAAAACCTTACTATCTATTCTCATAACTTGTTTAATTCAGGATAATTACAGAAGGATTTTTAACTAGGACAGGGATTGTGGTTACTTTTATTAGGAAGAAAATTCAAAGAGCTTTAGGAATGCTTACTAATATTTTATATAGGACATGATGACATACTCGAGGATCGAATACTAGAGAGGTAGTGCCTCACATACTAGTACCTCGGGCATACTACGAATACAAGACCCCAACACTCTACCCACTATAATCACTGACTCCCTAGACCATGCTCTGATACCATCTTTGTAACATCCCTCTCCCGGAGATGCTACCGACATGGAATAGGCTAACCTATTCCCATGAGCCTCTGAATTTTTTATTATGAACATCACTACTAAACTATCTCAAACACAATTCATACATATGGACCATAGTTGTAACATCATTCTCCTGAAGATGCTACCGGCAATGGATAGACTGATCCATCCCCCTGAGCCTCTGACTTGCTGGCTGTGATCCTTACTATAACTCTAACTCAAATGTTACTCATACAAGGGACCATTGCCCAAACAACAACATGCAAAGAAATTTAATACTGATAAATGTATACTCAAACGTATTTCTTCTACAATTCTTATTCATGATATGTTAACCCTTTTATGCATACAATCTAACTATACAATATGCATGATACATGACTATACTTCAACTCCGACTTGACCGGTGGACTCAAATACCATAGTGACTACCATCAATATTCATCATCTCGAGCTCATCCTCCGGGTAACCTGCAAAATAAGGAAATTAGGAGTGGGGGGTTAGATCATTTGAATGACCTAGTGAGTGGACAATTTTAAAATGGAAAACTGAAATTCTTATAAAATCAATTGTTCTAAAACTGAAACCTTTCAAGAAAGGTGTCTTTCCGTAAAACTCTGAGTTTCTTATAAAACTATTTTTCGTAAAAGCTCTTTTATACAACCATCATTCTGAAAATCATATCTCTGAGTATCTGTAGAAAACCTTATGCATGGGGGCGTTACGTATCATCGTCCATCATACGCCTAAACTAGTGGTCTTGGGCCATTACGTATCGCCGTCTCCCAAGCCACTGAACTTGAGCCAAGTGTACAAATTCATAATATTGGGGCATTACGTATCGTCGTCCCCTAATGCATGCCACTATCATGTCCTTGAATCTAGGGTCTAAGGGCGTTACGTATCGCCATCCCCCTAGCCATGAAATCTGGTGGCCTTGGGGCGTTACGGATCATTATCCCTCAAGCCACAAAAACTAGGATCTAAGGGCATTACGTATCATCGTCCCCTTAGTCCTGCTCCAGATGTGCACATGTCATGTCCGTCAATTCCAATAATTGTCAATTCCATATCTGAGTCAAGTTACAACTGAGGTGGGTTTTTTCCCATGCCTCGAAAAATCATAAAATTCAAGTTCTGAAAATCATTTATTTCTAAAAATATTTCTCAAAATGTTCTCATTCAAAACACAGTTGAAAGTAGTCTAGGCTAACTCCCTAAGTGCCAAAAGTAAATCTTGATTCAAAAAAATATATGTAAATACAGTTTGAGAGAAGGGTCCACTCACAGATTGGAGTCCAGATAGTATTACTTCACTTCACCAAAGGAATTTACAGTCCCTGTGATTTTAATCAACTTTACCAATTTATGATCCATGTGATCCCACTGTACTGTGATAATGCATAGGCTAAGGAGCTGAGAGCACATTTCAAGTTTAAACACATGGAAATAAATTATTATGTGATTAGAGAAACCATTGAACGAATAGACATAGTGGTCTTAAAGATTCAATGAAAAAAAACATAGCATACCCACTTACTAAAGCTTTACCTCATAGGTTATTCGATAAACATGTGGAAGAGATGAGACTTTGGTACCATCCGAATTGGCACTAAGTAAGTGGGAGTTTATTGGAGTTGGTGCTTGGAGCTTCAGTCCAAATAAAATATTGTAATAAAATAACTACATTTTCATTTCAACATTTACTAATGGTAATATCATTATGCTATTATATTGATATAGATAAATATGCTGAGAATGACATCGACCTTAGAATAGTCATGTAGTAATACTAGACACTGGGTAATCCGACATTGGGATAGTATTACTGTTATAAACTATTCTTAGAGTAAAAATTCATAGTTGTTGGGTTCAGAATAAAGTCAAATTCCTATAACCTAGAAGACTAGCGCATGTCGTATAATAGAATTGGAGTTCCAATGGTTTAACCCAATGTACCATGAGCAAGGGAAGGTCGTATAGACATGTAGGTATTCGTTGGAGCAAATATTGAATGACTCACATATGATTCCTAATAGTTGGAAGTACACACCTCCTTCAATCAGAATCTCCCCGAGTCAAGTAGCATATGTGATCCTTTGACTATAGGATAGAATTGATTTGTGTGTGATCCTCCACGCTTTGATGGCATATATATCAGAGACCTTTCATGGTCTGATCACTAGATGTTCTTTGGGTGTGGACTGATACACTCGTTAATCAAGTGCGTATCAAGATAGGCTTCGTCAGCTCGTATGTGTACTATAAGGGGTAGGTATCCATGTGAGTAAGTCACGATTCTTAAGACATTGGCCAAAGACGATCACCTAAAGTGGATTGCATATATCAAAAATAGTATTCTGATTAGTTGTAAAGAATCATGGACGTGTCGACATGAGATGTGTGTCTCTGGAACTTGAAGGTGTAATCTATGTTTCCTAAGCACAACTTGGATAGCCTACGATATAGGGATTGTTAAACATATGTGATGACCTCTAATTGTATAGTTCAAAAAGTTCGTTCTTATTCTTCATGAATTCAGAGGTGGCCGAATTGCGTACATATAAGCTAGGCTTATATGACGAACGTGTCTGGACTTAGAGAGTCCCACAATATGAAGTGTACTCGTTGAGCACTTGGGTAGTCGATAATGTTTGATAACAAATAATATTTGATATTATAATTATCAACTAAAATAATGAAGTGTTATTGGATAACATTAATTATTACTTTGACCCAATTGGATTAATCCAAAATCACACAAGGGCTTTGTTGTAATTTCATAAATATCTATAATATTGGAGGATATTTATATAATCATAAATATGTAATAATAAGTATATTTGTCTTGATTTAATTGGATTAAATCAAAGTGGTAGACAATGAACTAATCCATTTATTAAACTTTATCTTGATTTAATTAGATTAAATCAAAGTGGTAGACAAATGTGATTAGTCACACCTAATTATATAAATTCGGACAAATTGGATTAAACCCACATAAAAATTGATTAGAACTCGTATTAATTAAAAATTGCATAAGTTTTTCTTAAAAGGCAAGCTTGAGAAAGTTTTTAATCAAGCTTGAGAAAGCTAAAAACAAGCAAGAATTAGAGATATTAGCCTAAGTAAAAGAAGTGATTAGAGAAGTTTTGGAAGTTCTCTTCAACATTTGAACAAGGAGAAGAAGATTGGATCTTGGAACCAAGCTTGCTAACTTTGGGAATTCTCTACAATAACAAGGAGAAGAAGATTGGATCTTGGAACCAAGCTTGCTAGCTTTGGAAGTTCTCCACAACATTTCAATAAGGAGAAGAAGATTGGATCTTGGAATCAAACTTGTTAAGTAAATTTGATCTTCTCCAAAGCTTTGTTTTAATTAGTGAGTTATCATTAATGAGACATATAGTAATGAATTATGTATTGGATACATAATAACATAGCTTGATGTCGAAATTAGGCTAATTAATTGTGTACATATATTTTGGAAGCATAAACATAATATGCTTGTGATTGGGTCAAAATATTTATGTTGGACATAGACATAAAATTAGAGTCTTGAACTCTAGATAATAACTCGGAGCTATGACTACCATTATAAAATCACTTGACCACCTTTGAGTGGTCTAGAATTATTTATGAGTCATTTCATTATGGGATTCTATTTCAATTTGTATTTTGATTCAAAGAAATATATATATATATATATATATTGTATAACATGTATTGTGATTTTTTTTGAAAATAAAATTATTTTGGGTGATTTTAAAAAGGTGTTTAAGTTTTTTATAAATAAAAAAAATATATACATGCATTTTCCCGAGAGCACTGTGTTGTAGCGCAATTTGTTATGTTGCAACGCATTGTAGGAAGCTACGCAGCATGCTACTGCTAGCAGCGTGCGTTGCATGATGCGCAAGCAGCATGCTTTCCATACTGCTTGCGCGCATGAGTGCGCTCGGGTCGGGTGACCCACGCTCTCTCCGATTTATCCTTGTTTTTTACCTAAACACTCGTAATGGAATATGGAATTTCATTAAGATATTAAAAAAATACACCCATGCTCAATTACCATGGGTTAGGCCCATTTTCTCTACGCGGGGCATCGATCCGACCCTAGGGGTCCCACAACCGCCCCAATAACCTTTATGGTCCAACTTTGTGTGAGAAGTTACACATAAGAATCTATTGTAGATTTTGAGGAAACCTTTCTCTAGTCATACTAATAGAGCAATTAAGATTTGTTGGTTATTACTTATACTAGATTTTGATTTTACCTAAAGATTGCAAAAGTATATTCTTAAATGGATTTCTTCATTGAAGAAATTCGTTGGGGAAAAAACTTGGATTTTGTGTTCTGCTGAAATCACATTTTGGTATCTCAACTTATAGAGTCTATTTGTAGACTCATATGAGCTTTCCAGAAATATAGCCTCTATTTTGATTAGGTATTCAAACTGTTTGATTCTATCAAACTATAGAGAATACATAAGTGTTAGTAGAGTCGGTGGGAGCATATAAAATTCTCTCTAATATTATATCATGAAGACATTTTCATTATTAAAGTAATAACGATATGCTTGTCCTTTTTACCTGAGCTTATCTTTTCTCCGTGAAATAATGATACAATCCAAGGTGGCCAAGTTGGGCTTCTTTCACATGCCAAACTTAGGCCATTCACAAGAGAAAATGAATGCAGTCTACAAGCACTTAATTGGGGCTAGAGAAGATGGGCATATCCCAATGAAGCTACATTTTTTATTTGACATATGTAAAATATCTTATTTTTCGTTAGGCTTTAGTTTTTCAGTTTGCTACTTAGTCCATTCATGTATTAATATAGGTATTAAGTTATTTGTATAAGCCCACTGTTAAAACATTATTTTAATATTAGTTTAGGGCTTAAATAAGTGATTGGGCGTGTGGCCCAATGGGTTACATTAGTCTTGCCAGGATTTGCGCAGTCTTCATCGTTTGGCCGTAATATTTTCACCTTATATCCGATTTTAGTGATTCAGGTTGTGTTAGGAAGAGGACTTAGAGATCTACAACTTACGAGTTTACATCAAAGATAAATTCAGGCCCATTCATAGTCAAACATGAAGTAGTAATTATCCCTATTGTTTTTTGGTTATATGTTTTAATTTTATGTTATGTTTAAGTGTTGGACTGAAGTCTAATGTTATTTTAAACGCCCATGCACGGAATTAAGTTATATTTAGCATAGGGTTTAATTGTATTAGTTCAAAATAGGATTTTTTTTCAAGTATTTTAGTTTAATTAGATTTCCTTGTTTAAGTTAACTTAGGATTTTACACGTGGCTATTTAAAGGTGTCTTTAGTCTGTAATTTTCAGAAGACATAATTTTGAATAAAAAATAGATGTTGGCTGTTAGCACCCAAATATTAGATTGAGAGTGTTTTCTCTATGAATTCTTGAAAGAACTTAAACTTATCAAATGAGGTTGTTGTCTTTTATGGAATTCAAGCAATTAGGAGTTCTTAGGGCTTCTTTCTTCACAGGTTTCTAATCTTTAAACATGTGTTTGGTTGAATTCCTTATCTATTGAATTCCTTATCTCTTTTGGTTTACTTAGTGTGGAAGAAATCCTCTTGTGTGCAAGATATCTTATTACCTAAGGAATTAACAAGGTAGTTAAGGGAATTTGCGTGTGCTAGGGATAAGGATAAGATAAGGTTGTTGGATTTATTTAGTTCCTTGTGAATTAAAGAAACTAGGCTTAGTTGGGGAGCAAGTTTGGTAGTTATAAGTGTAAAAGAGGGCTATTTTGGTGTAAGGCTGAATTCTTGATTATTTTATTAGATAAGTCGTGTTAGTTAGTTAGTTACATAAACATCTAACAAAAAAAGAAAGATTGAATAAAGATTCAAAAAGATTGCAAGAAAAATTCAAGAAAGTTATAAAGAAATTGTTAAGAAATCAAGATATTTAATATTGATTACTTTAGGTGGAAAAAATTCAAGAAAATGTTCAAGTAAGATTCAAAGAAAGCTCAAGAAACTGAATTTGAAGTTAAAGATTCGCAAGATTCGTCTAAATAAGTTTTCAAGAAAGCTACCTAATTAATCTTTCATAATTAATTTGGGCGAATTGCATAGCATATGGGCTGATCTTGTATACTTTATTTTTTATTCTCGTTAATCCTTTTTTCCTTGATTCATATTTTTCATTCTTGACTCATTTCTTTGTGTTCTTATTTTCTTTAGAGTGTCTTTCTTCATTGTTCTTGGTGTCTTAAGTCAAAAAAAAGATTGAATCTTGTCAAATTGAGTCTGCATTTCTTTTAATTTATTTTATTTCGAGTCTTTTGATTTTAATATCGAGGCATCCTATACAAAGTTAATGAATTCAATTATAAAAT